>JASCZI010060700.1:33521-47008 GCA_036250425.1 Stylosanthes scabra | reverse complement strand
TGTAAAATTCAGTTTATTCAAAATTCAGTTTGACAAACCCCAATCCAAACACATACTATAACATTAAAATAATAATATTAAATCTGCATTTAATGAGTTTTCCAAACGACATATTTTAATTGGCATTCTTTCAAAGTGATACGATATCTATTTACTGAATCCATTTTTTGAATTATGGTATTGGACAAGTTCTACTTGTTCATCAAAAGAGGAAAAAAATAGCCACTTTTTGGTAATGGTGCTAATAAATCATTTAACTTGAGAACCAGTTTTTTTTTTTGTTTTAAACCAAATTGAACTATAAAAAACTGGTTTTAAATAAACTGTAGTTTCAGTTTGGTTATTTAACTTGAAAAATCAGTTTTTTTCAAACAGTTTCAGTTCAGTTTCAGTTCAGTTTAGTCTTACCAGTTTTTTTGCATACCCCTAATAGCACCATGGTTTGCTAATATTGCCAATTACAAAGCTGGAAAAATCATTCCTAAAGAGATCAGCAAGCATGAGGCACAAACTGATTCATGATGCAAAATACTATCTATGGGATGACCCTTACCTTTTTAGAAGATGTACAGATGGTTTAATAAGGAGATGTATCCATGATGAAGAGGTTCAGTCCGCATTATGGTATTGTCATGCTTCGGACTATGGAGGACATTTTAGTGGAGATAGAACAGCAACAAAAGTGCTCCAATGTGATCTTTATTAGCCAACTATCTTCAAAGATGCTCATGACTTTGTCAAGAAATGTGACTAATGTCAAAGAGCAGGGAACATTTCAAGGAAGCAAGAAATGCCTCAAAATTACATCCTTGAAATTGAGATTTTTGATGTTTGGGGCATAGACTTCATGTGACCATTCCCACCTTCTTACTCTAATGAATATATTTTAGTGGTTGTTGATTATGTGTCTAAATGGGTTGAAGTTATAGCTTTCCCGACTAATGACTCTAAAGTTGTGTTGAGGTTTTTGCAGAAAAATATTTTTTGTAGGTATGGAGTACCAAGGACCTTGATTAGTGATGGAGGGACTCACTTCTACAACAAGTACTTGGAGAATCTGCTGCAAACTTATGGTGTCAAGCACAAAATTACAACACCTTACCATCCACAAACAAGTGGACAAGTAGAAGTGTCCAATAGAGAGCTAAAGAGGATTTTGGAGAAAACCGTCAACACATCAAGAAATGATTGGTCTAAGAAGTTGGATGATGCACTTTGGGCATATAGAACAGCTTTTGAAACCCCCATAGGGATGTCACCATATCAGCTGGTTTATGGAAAAGCTTGCCACTTACCCTTGGAGTTAGAACATAAGGCCTATTGGGCCCTCAAGTTCCTAAATCTGGACTCAAAGGTTGCAGCAGAAAATAGATTGCTACAACTCAATGAATTAGATGAATTTAGGCATGAAGCTTACAACAGTTCAAAAATCTACAAGGAAAGGACAAAGAAGTGGCATGACAAGAAGATACAAAGAAGAGTGATTGAACCAGGCCAAAAGGTGCTGTTATACAACTCTAGATTGAGGTTGTTTCTAGGAAAGTTGAAGTCTAGGTGGTCTGGACCATTTACAGTTCTAAAGGTATCTCCATATGGTCACGTTGAAATTCAAAATAACAAGGATGGAACCAAGTTTGTGGTGAATGGCCAAAGATTGAAGTAGTATTTGAGTGAAGAGTTTGATCTTCCCCAAACCAGCACAACTCAACATTAACAGAGATTGTCAAGCTAATGACAATAAAAGAGCCCTTGATGGGAGGAAACACATCATATATATCGTTTTAATTATCCTATATCATCTATTGACATTGCATTACATTATATACTTTATGTTATTTATCAAATCAGGAAGGAGAAAAGTGGGAATTATGCATACTGCTGCAACTTTGCACCATGCATGACATTGAAACTTAAAGAAGTGCATTGCTGGAAAAAGGAAAGAACATAAGCTTTGCTAAGGCATAAACTGTAGAATTCTGCAGCAAACAGGAAGTTTTTATAGCCTAAATTCTTACATATAGTCAATTCTTAAGTTTGGTGTTGTGTATTGCATATTGCAACATTATTTTGCATTTGAAATTCAGGTTTTGAAACTAAGTTTGGTGTTGCATTGTGCATTTATGTTATTATGCATATGGTATCTTAATTATGCTTTTACATCTTGCATATTAGGTACATATGTCTCACAAACTAAGTTTGGTGTCCAATATCTCATCCAACATAGCATATGAATCTTAATTATTGATTTCTGATTGGCAATTATATATACCATTGGGCTAAACTTTGAAATTTTTGCAGGTTGAGGAGTATCAGCAAACCTGTTGGCCCATGCCTAGGCGTGGAACTCAACGCCTAGGCGTGGCCCTGCCTAGCCCACCCAACCCTACACCCAACCCTGTAACCCAACCCCAACACCTAGGTGTGGATGCCAACACCTAGGCGTCCCCTTCACCAAGTCCATTCCCACGCCTAGGCATCCATGCTGATGCCTAGGCGTCACACAAACCTCTTATGCAAAACCCACCTAACCCCAACGCCTAGGCATCATGCTGATGCCTAGGCGTGACCTCACCCAAACTCCCCAAACCAACACCTCAATGCCTAGGCGTGACGTCCCACGCCTAGGCGTAGATCATATGCACCCACCCTGGCCCAACCTTGACCTCCATGCCTAGGCATCCATACTAATGCCTAGGCGTCACTACCTTGCACACACAAACCTAAACTTCCACGTGTTGGCGTGCTCACCAACGCCTAGGCGCCCCCACATTCCCACCAAACCCACAAACCACCCCAAAACACAAATACAAAATGCCTAGGCGTGGCTTTCAGCGCCTAGGCGTCCAACTCAATTCCCTCAGAATGTGCAGCCCATGCCTAGGCATGGAGTTCGACGCCTAGGCATAGTAACCCTACTCTGACACGAGCTGCACACGCATGGACCATGCCTAGGCGTGTTCACACTATCTAAACCCACACGAATCCCTAGGAAATCCACTCCACCAATCAGAAACACCCTTTCCCACTATCCCCTACCTCATCCCTCTATTTAAACCCTCCAACACCACTTCAAACCAGACAACACAACCCCAACAAACACATTTCTGCACACACTTAGCCCCCCAACCCCCACGCCTAAATTTCCCCAGCCTCTGCACTTCACATTTCTACACACACACTTTAGCCTTCAACCCACGCCTATCCCTCCCCAACTTTGCTGCACTTCACCCTGCACCCACTCTCTTATTTTCTGCACTACCTTCCTAATGAAGAATGCCTCATCAGAATCTGAATCAGAGTATGAAGAATCATCTAGTTCTGATGAATCATACTCAAAATCAGAATCAGATTCCGAGGAAACTAGATCTGATGAGCTGATACAGAGACAACAAAAGACCAAACCAAATCCGGCTAGGGGTGAGAGAAGAAGCAAACAAAAGCAAGAAATAAATGCAAACGAATAAATGTATGAGGCAAATGAGCCACTTCACATTTCCCAGCTCCTTACACAAGGATCTGTTGCTGGGTAAGTTTCAGAATCCGGTTCACCCCTTTTGTTAAAATCCGTTTCGGCTTGTAAGATAAATCCGCTTCTCCATCTCAGGTTGCAACAAAATGAAGAACCCACCCTTGCTGAAGCTGTGAAGGGTATTAAAAAAAAGAAAACAACAAGAAAAGGAATCGAGGGACAGCAAGAGAGCAAAGAAGCCCAACGAAGATGCTCCAATAGGGTCTTCAGAAAATGAACAGAATGCAATATTGCTTGGTTCGACCATTGTTAGCCTTGGCAGGGATGACTCTGGCAATCTAATTGTTGACGGCCCTCCCATCACAGAATCACAACCATCAATTCAGTATGTTTATATCTCTTTTTGTTTAGTTTTTCTCTTCTTATTAGCTTCGAAATCCGGTTCGGAATATTTATATGTCACTTATTGATGCAGCTCGGTGCCTGAGCCTCCTCAGCAACCTGCTCCACAAGAAGAGCAACCCCTTCAGCAACCCCCTGATCATGAAGAGCAACCATCTCAGCAACCTCATACGGAAGAAGAAATAATTGACATTTCTTCAAGTTCCGAAGATGAGCATGAACCTACACCATTCATTCCCTTGATCCCTAAAGCTGAGGAAGAACAACCACATGAAGAAGAGCACCCTGAGGAAAATAACCCTTCGGCGGATGAAGAACAACGTCCTGAGGGAGAGGGTAGACCTGTCCAAAATCAATCTATCGTTGAAGTAATGTAAGTAGTTCATATCCTGTTTTTCTCTTTTTTCTTCTTGTGTGTTTGAAAATCTGGTTCTGTTATTTCTTTATGACTTAAATCCGGTTCTGTGGTTTATCTTTAACAGTCCCATATACCCAACTCAAGAAGTAATTGATATTTCAAGCTCAGATGATGAGACTGAACCTACACCCATCCCAGTCTTGATTCCAAAGTCTGAAGTTGATCACGTAAATTCCCCACGTGCAAAAAGTATAACAGAGGTCCTGCTGAGTATGAGTCAAGACCATCCTACACATTCTGAACCGGATGATGCTCCATTATTCGACTTAGGAATAGACTATGGGAAAGAACCACCTCCTATACAGGAAGAACGTTTGCTGACAACCCAACTAATTTCAGAAATAGAAGAATTGGATGAATTGATCAAGGAAAAAGAAAATCAATTCCAAACACCCCAACCCACTCAAAGATTGAATATTAGGAATGAATTGCATGACAGAGTCACAATTTGGGCAATGGTGCCAACAGGGGATAATGAATACGAAAGTATTTTCAAGCTAAGTGGGCCTAAATTTCTTGAAGCAATTAGGTACCAATTCATATCAATGAGACCCGAACAGTATATTGACATACAAGTAAGTTGGTATAAAAAATCATCTTCGTATTCTACTGAGAATCCGGTTCTTAAAATTTTTACTTCGATTCATTATTATTCGCAGGTTGTCAGTATCATGTGCCACACATTAAACATGGAACAAAGCGAGCGGTTTCAAAAGCAAGTATACTGCGTTCCACCAGAGATATTGGTAAAATCCGGTTCGGTTTCTTTATTTTTAAATTATCATCTTCGTATTCTCATGAAAATCTGGTTTGTTTTTTTTTTTGTGCAGACTAGAATGCTTGGAACTCATGGTCACAACTGGATGGACAAGAAGAAAAGGAAACCACACGATATTGGCACTATGAAAAATCATGAAGAATATAAGGGTTATCTTGACAAGGATAGGCTTCTCACGCATAGATTTGTAAGTTCTCTATCTTTTTCAAAATTAAGTACCAGTATAATCATCTAAAATTAGCTTAACCAAAAGTTGACCCTAAAATGCAGCTGTTTGCCCCGGTTCTCTTTTCCAAACATTCGTCGTTGTATGTCTTGGATGTGGCCGAAAAGGAACTCTTTGTCCTAGATTCCAAGAACATAAAGAGCCCCGGCGATGAAAGAACGGAAGTAAATCGTTTTGCCGTAAGTTTACTCCTTACCTCACATTTGTCATATTTCCTCCGATTTCCTTAATAAATCCGGTTCGCTTTTCTATATACATGCATATTAGGTTCTTGGATTTGATTCTAGTTCATTTCACATTATTTCAGAGTAATATATTGGATCAATTGTTAAGATGGGCTGGAGGCTCATCCATGTTCAAGAAAGGGACACACTCATTACTGGCAAAATATATCAACGTTCCTGGGCAACCAAATGAGCATGACTACGGAGTCTATATTATGAAGTGGATGGAGTTTATTGATCCAACCGTTTTAAAAGAATGTTCATCAAGCAACAAGGAGTACAACATTGAAACATGGACAGAAGTAAGTAACTAATTATGCAGCATTTTATTGTTGCTAATTATGATTGAATTTAGTTAAACTTCACAAACTAAAATATGATCTCAATTGTAGCCCAAGCTTGACGAATTTAGGAAAGACATTGTGGCGAAGATAATGTTGAGCGAATCAAATGCTTGGAGAATGGAAACAATGAGGAAAGCAAACGGAATGCGGAACACCAGGCCAGCTGTTGTTCTTCGAAACCCATATCTTTAAGTGTCATCCACTGATTTACCTAGCAAATAGATTTCTCTTAGTTAATTATATTGTAATTTACAATTTTGTTTTTAGTTGAACATTGAACATGTTTTGCAAACAAAGTGGATCGAAATGATTATATTTTCTAATACAAACGAATGACATTTGAAATAGAAATCGAACCGGATATGATATCTAAAATAAAGGAAATGCTTGACTTTCAGCATGACATTTAAAATATAAAATCGAACCGGATATTATAACTAGAATAAAGGCAATGTTTGTGTAACAGAATGACATTTAAAAAATAAATCGAACCGGATATTATAACTACAACAAAGGCAATGTTTGCAAAATATAATTATGCGTTGTTGATCCTTCGCCCTTCGATTGACCTTTCCTTTTCTTTATATTTGAAGCAATCTGTTTTTCCATGTTCGAACCCAATCTTTTCTTCGGACGTCCGCTCGATCTAATATGTGTTGGGCTTTGCAAAATTTGGGCTTTGTATTCTTTCATCTCATCCTCAAGCTTATTATAAGAACGATGTACCAATACTAGTCAACACTGAACATCCTGAAGCAGATTTGCAGTGAACTTTAGCATGCGAAAGCATACCATTATAACTCTTGGTGCTTGGCTCCAATGATGGCTCATCATAGCTGCTCTTGATACTCGTATGCCTCCTCTTTACTATACTATTCTTACTCCATCGTGTCAAAATATAACTTGGAGAAATACTATCTATTCTCTCATAGCTAAGCACCATCAAAGAGTGACGACACACTATACCTCTAGATTCAAATAGTCTGCATTCACATTTAACTTCAAGTGATAACGCGTCGTATGTAACTTCAAAAAGGCTAGTCCTGCCAATTGAAACCTCTTCTAAAATGTTGTAAACAACAAACCCTGTAAACCACTGCTTAAATGTTGCCACACAGTTAGCCTTCTCTCTAAATTGTGCTTGCACTTCCCTGAATTTTGCATTTGTGTAAGCTTTCTGAAATTGGGATTCAATTCCTGATTTGGTTGCACAATGAATGCTGGTGAGAAAATCTCTTGAATCTGCTTCCTTTTCTTTTTGCTCTTTTCTACCAAGACAATTGTCATATTGCTTGGCAAGTTTGATCAAAGAGCTCTTCCGTGTAATGAATTTGTTAAAAAAGGCATGCATGCTCTCACTCCTTTGTGTGCTTCTCATCCCAGCCCAAAAATATATATCAAGGTACACAGGAACCCATAGTTGATGATCTGCATAGAGTTCTGATAAACAAAAAACGTAAGCAAAATAAAAAATCGAACCGGATTTATGAGCATGTAGAACCGAAAATCATATGTAAAATGCGTGAAACATTACCTGAGAGCCACTTATTCCCACCTAGACCATGCTTACTAATAAAGGATTCCCAATTGATTTCAAACATTTCTCTCAAATGAGATGACCACACAATCTGACTCATCTCATGTTCAATTTCAATATGTCCCTTGAATCCGTTTAATTTCTGAGGAATCTTCTTCATAATGTGTCAAATACACCACCTATGGATCGTTGTTGGCATACAATCTTCGATGGCAACCGGTATTATGGACATTGATCGGTAATAATTCCTTTCGGTTCCTTTCTTTCCATGCAACGAAGCCAGCAATCAAAAAGCCATTTGAAAGATTCAGTGTCCTCGTTTTTCATCAAAGCGCATCCCAGAAGTATAGAATGCCCATGGTGATTCACACCAATGAAAGAAGCAAATGGCAAATCATACCTGTTTGTGTTGAAAAATAGCAATTGATCGAACACAAAAAACGAACCGGATTGTAAAAGCGAAACGAAGTGAAAAAAGGCAGATATGTCTATAGCGAAAAGCCGAATCGGAATTCGTAAATAAAACAAATAGAAAATTCTATGACCTGTTTTTGTTGTAGGTTGTGTCAAATGACACAACATCTCCAAAGTATTTGTATGCAGCCCTGCTCCTTGCATCGGCCCAGAACACATTCTTAATTCTGTTATCCACATCTTGTACAATCTCATAAAAGAAGTCTTCATTCTTCTCTTTCATTCTCAAGAAATATTTTCCAAGCTCTTTTGCATCTTCTTCTTCAGTAACATTCCGAACCTCCCTAGTGATATAGTTTTTAACATCCTTTTCAATGAAGCCCAACTCATTGTGACCACCAGTAGCTGTCACAAACGATTGATATGTTTGACGTGGTCTAATACCCGATAAATCGTTATTTTCTATCGTACGACGAACATCCAGGCTGAGCTCCCTATGTTGTGCTAACATCTGAGCTTGATCCGGACAGCATGGATGTGAGTGATGAAGAACAACCTTTGAAATACGCCAAAGTCAAGCCTTCTTATCTACATGCACGTAAATTCGTTCAAGACAATTTGCACCACACGTTGGATTCGTCTTCTCAATAGAAGGAACATCAGATGTCCATTTCCCTTCTCTATTGCATGTGATGAGTTGATTCTTTATTTCCTTGGTCTCTTTGCACCTATTCGAGTTCCTTATTTTAGTGAAAAAGCCTGCACGTTTGGCATATTCTTTATAGAATAAGTCAGCTTCATCAACAGTCTAAAAAGTCATACCAGTCTTTGGAATATACTCCTCATCAACGTCACACCAAAACTGCATAAACCAAGTGATAATTTAAAAAACGAACCTGATTTTTGTACTAAAAAAAGTAAATGTAAAAGACAATGTCTAAAACACAGGAGTTATGATAACTGCACCGGATTTGATACTCGTACCGAACCAGATTTAGTGGATCAACGAACATGATTCACTTTGATCCAAAGGCAACAAAAGAAGTACATTGATTGAAAATAAAAACAACAACAAACAAAAACCAATGCAAATCCTATCAATATGAAAGGAAAATCAAGCGGATTAAATAAATCTTTCACTGATTCAAAACATAAACCAGCTAGAATATGTAATTGACTACAAAAACCTGCGCGATTTTCTCTGTTGCAGCATCATATCCAAATTCAGTTATCATTCTGTGTGAAAAAATAGGACGAAAGAAAAGAATGGAAGAACAAATTGATCGTTGACGATAGGAAGAATAGAGAATAGTAGAGTTAGGAAGAGAGCGAAGTCGGCGTGATTGGTTATTAGGATTTCGAAAAAATGGCGTGATTGGTTATTGTGAAAACGACACTGAAGTTTGTTAATTTAAAAGGTGCGTGAATGAGGAGCTTGGTTAAACTTGGTTGCATAAATCGCTTGGTTGAATAGAATTATTGTAAATGTTATATACCCTATATAATTTAGAACATATCATATGCGGAGGATCATAGTAGGGAAGGGGTAGTGGCCACCCTAACTTAAAATTTTTTTATAATAAATATTTTCAAAAAAATTATATATAGTATATTTTTATTTATAACAAAGAGTTTAAAATAATATCATTTTAATTTTAATTTTTTTCAATCTTTCTTTAACAGATATTATATTCTTTTCTCTAAAAGATCTATAGTCTTTATATTGTTATCCTATTTTAGACTATCCATTTATTTCATCTATTATTAAAATTCTTATATTTAATAAAATAAAACCAAAAAAAAGTCAAAATAAGAATGTAAAACTTTTAGTAATAATATTTTCCATGATATTTTACATATTAAATTTGTTTATTTTTTCCAAAAATTTTTATATTTATTTCTATTAAATAATTATAAAAGCATAAAATAACGTGTATAATATTTCTCCATTATATATACATATATATAACAAATATTTATTGTATGTATAAAAAAAATAATAATTTTAGTTATGTATTTTTTTGTTTAATTAAATTCAAATCATTTATTCTATGCCAAATAAAGAAGAATTTTAATGTCTAAAAAGAAGTTCATTTCTGTATTATTTTTTTATGTTATTTGTTGTTGAATTTTTTTTTATTTGGCATAAAAATAAATAACTTAATTAGATTTAATTAGACAAAATATCACTACATATAACATTACTTTAAAAAAATTTCAAATATAGTTAATAATATTTAAAACAACAATGCTACGGAACCAACACTAGGGAGCCCTTAAGGAGCCAATAATTAAGTTATCATCCAAAATAAAAAATTATCATCCGAAATTAAAAATGTTATTATCCGAATTATATAAATTATCATCCATAACTCATTATCAAGTGTATTGACTCCTAATTATATTGGCTCAAAGACTTTCTCTTATTTAAAAATATATATATTTAAAATACACAATAAAATTATTAATTATTATTATTATTTTCCAAAAAATTTTTAGCCCCCTTCTAAAACTTTCTAGCTCCGCCCCTCGTATATATTTTAAAATCAAGGATATCATTACTTTTTATGTTATTTTATCTTATGCTGTAATCTTGTTAAACTCTTGATCCTTTGCGGATCCTCTCATCTCTATTGGGTTCTTGATGAGTGACTAACAATCGAAAAAATTAATTATGAATTCAAAATATATCATGCGATTAATTAAATGTGTAATTTAAATTATGTGTAATTTTAAAGGTACATAATAATGATAATAAATAATTTGATATGACGTAGAATTCTCTTTAAAAATTTCCCATGCAAAACATAAATTAAATATAATTTTTTTTATAAAAGTTTATATTGTTAGTATTAATATTAATTTTAATTTAGATTAAATAAAATTATACTTTTAAGCTTCTCCCGTATATGATATTGGTTATTAAACTTGTTGTATAGAGTATAAACAAGTTCAATTTTTAATTAAATCCGAATTAAGATGAAATGAGATTAGATTAGATTAGTTAAAATTTATAAATATTAAAATACAATTTAAAATTTGTGTCCTATTAAGGTTTCTTTTGTGCTCTACTGGTTTTTTTTTTGCCCTACGATGGTTTTCTTTTGTACTCTAATAGGATTCTTTTAGTGTTTTGTTACAGTTTTTCTTGTGCCTTAATAGGATTTTTCTCGTGCTTTATTAGAGATTTAGAGTTTCTCATACTCATTTGGAGTACACAATAATTATTGATCTTGTGAAGACTTGTTTGAATAGACTTTGTTGATAAATTCATTTCATCTTGGACAATGAAAGCTGATTTTAAGATCATTTGGAGCCGATCAATAGCTTTTCTACAATGATGATTCTTTCTCAATTTACTGAGCCATCAATTGGTGCCGAAGACAACATGAAATTTATTTGCAAGGAATTGTTAGGGTTTAGAGAGACCCACATTCTATAAACCAGGAGGGATCAGTCCTGAGAATGATTTTATCAGTGAAACCTACAATCAATCTCGAATGATGGAATGTAAATTGAAGGTTTTGATAAATGACTTTTACATAATCTGAAGGGTACTACAGTTAAACTATCTATAATTGTTTCTCAATGCGCCAATACTTTTTCAAAGTCGCATCTTCTTTCTTACCTCCATCATTTCAAAAATAACATCTTTTTTAATCTTCTTTTAAATTTATTTAATATTTATATTTTTAATTATTATGGAGATTCGACTTTAGTTGCCTTTCATTAAAAAAAATTAGATTGGGCTAAGCGGTTTTTAATTTTTTTATTTGAATATATATAAAATTGGATTGGATTTGTTGGTTTGTATGGAAGTGGAACGGCGACCCTTGGGAAATTAAAGGGCATGGAGAGACCCTAGACCGTCCAAAAGGGTCTCAATTCAATCTGGCAGCCTGTGAGACCCGACTCAACTTGAAGCAGCAGCAGCAAAGAAATTCTTTAACAACACCCGATTCCTACACTTTTCAATCTCCATCGATTAATTCCCTTCCTCCCCCCAAAACCACTGGCTTTTCCTTAAATACCCTTCTAAACCCTTTGCCCACTCCTCCTCTCTCTCTCTCTCTCTCGAACTCGCAGGTATTCTATCCGCCTTAGATTACTGCCTTTTCATCTATTTATTTGTTTTTTATTATTCAATATTTGATGATTCATAATTAGTTTAGCACATGCTTCTGCTTTTTTCTTGAATCACTTTCTTTACTTCTCGATCTGATGCTTTTAGCTTCTGCAATTTGCTTTGCTTTTTCTATTAAGCTTCAATATAATGCATATTACTTTAATTAACTTACCCTATCTTACGTTTTCTGCTTTCTTTTAGGTTTTTGCTCTTTTCCTTATCTATTTAACTGAAGTCTCTATTTTGTTATTTTTTATTTATTTATTTATTTTTTGCTTGTTCGAGCTCCACTGAGATTTTCAAACTGTTCAGTTCTTATTGGAAAAGATTCTCTCTCTGCCTGAACTTTTTTTGTTTGTTTGTTGGAATTGTCATTGCACTGTAGGATTGGACTGGATCAGGGTTGCATTCTTGCTTGAATCTAGGTTACTGGCCTTCCAAGTAAAGCTTTGATCCTTTTGAATATTCTTATTTCGAATCTTCCTCCTTGGCTTCCTGATAGTCAATCAGGTACATATTGTTTTTCCTTTTCGTGCCTTTTTCGCTGTTTATGTGTCATAGTTACATGAAACTGCATATGTTCTGGTACGGACTGGGTACGTGGTTTGCTGTGTGTGATACGCTACATGTAAAATATTTTATGTGGAAATTATACATAAGACATTCTGGTGCGCAGATTAATTGTGAATTGGTACGTGTGAATTGGTATGTAGAGCGCTAACTAATTGGTGAATTCATGTAACTGTGATATGCATAATGACGTTATACGATCTTGTTTAAAGAAAGAGAAACTGTATTTCTGTTTTTTTTGCTGGTTGAGTATATTGTTTAGTTTGGATTGTAGGAACTGATGGGGAAGAAAGTCAGAAGAAAGAGCCGAGCTTCTGCTAAGGCGGTTGCTACGCAGTCTCCGAAGAAAGCTTTAGAGTCTCCCATCCCAACTGTTGAGTCTGTTGATGTGGGGGTCTCTGTTGCAAAAGAAACAAGTTTATGTCCTCATCTTGTAAAGGGTATTAATTTAAATACGCTGTCTAGTAAGATTGAGTCCTCTGAATCGATAAGGTGCCAAGATTGCAGAGAAGGTGCTGCTGATAGGAGAGCGGGAAAAGGAAAAGGGAAAGGTAGTAAACAAGGGAAGAAGAAAGGCGGCGGGCCAGTGGATTCGAAATCTGAGTCCAAGGCTATATGGGTTTGTTTGGAGTGTGGTCAATATACCTGTGGGGGTGTGGGGCTGCCAACAACCCCTAATTGCCATGTTGTCAGGCATGTGAGGCAACATCGGCATCCCTTGGTGGTTCATTATGAAAAGCCTCAGTTGTGTTGGTGTTTCCAGTGCAATATGCTTATACAAGTCGATAAACTAGAAGAGAATGAAGAAACAGGCTGTGTTCTATCTGATGTAGTGAGACTGTTTAAAGGGCAATCCTCGCAGAAATCATCAGCGGATATCAAGGACGTTGGTCTTGATGGAAGTGTTACTTCAGAAATTAAATCAGGAGTGATTGTCAGAAATGATTTATATGGATATGGTGGTTATGTTGTTCGGGGA
>JASCZI010060700.1:15876-33430 GCA_036250425.1 Stylosanthes scabra | reverse complement strand
TTCTGAATTTGGATACTCCTGTTGGACCATTGATTAGTTCCTTGAAGAAACTGTTCACCGAAACAAATCCAGAATCAGGATTGAAAACCACTATAAATCCTAGATCATTTTTTGGTTGTGTGTGTTCCAAGTCTCCCCAATTTCGAGGATACCAGCAGCATGACAGTCATGAATTGCTCCGTTGTTTATTGGATGGGTTGAGTACTGAAGAGCAAGCTGCTAGGAAACAAAATGGTTCACCCAAGAGGGATAACAACCCTGCAAATACTTTAGTTGATGATTTATTTGGGGGTCAGATATCTAGTACTGTACGGTGCATCGAATGTGGAAATTCCTCAACTGTGTACGAGCCTTATTTAGATCTTTCACTGCCTGTTCCAACTAAGAAACCTCCTCGGAAAGTACAACAAGCAACACGAACCAAAAAGGCAAAACTTCCACCAAGAAAAGGTGGAAAGGCTCGAGTCAAAGTTAACAGGGATGATGATCCAGTAGCTGGTCAAAGTATATCAAACCAATCATCTGTCCATGAGTCTACCTCCTCTGCTCAGTCCAATGTGTCAGTTGCTCGAGAGATGGCAGTTCCTTCTGATTCTGGTGATTCTACAGTATTGGGTTCGAAGGAAATAAGTAATGTCTCCAAAGAGCTGTCTTCACCTAATTTGGTTGCTGTGGGAGAGTCTCATGATATGCAAGTGCTTGACAATGATGCAAATAAGATGTCAGCTTCATCAGATGATCTTGCATGGTTGGATTATGTGGAAGCTGGTGATGATGCAGAAATATGCGAGTTTCTTCCACCGAAAGAAGATGCTCAGGATACTGAGGGAAGGGATGAACCCTTAAATGAATTGTTGGCCGAGGGTAGCTGTGAATCTAATGGTCCAGAGTGTACTCCTAATGAGGATCAAGACCAAAGACCGGATTCTTCAACAAATGGGTGGGAAGACGAGGTTCCACCACAAGTTCAAGGTTCAGAAGTGCTGTTACTTCCTTATAAAGAAGAAAGTTCCTCTGCTTGTGAGATTACTGGAAGGGATGGTGAGGCTTCCTGTTCGAATTTGGGCTGTGATCAAGAAGAACTAGCGTTCGATGGCTTTGGTGATTTATTCAATGAACCTGAACCTGAAGTTTTTGTTGGTCCTGCTCCTAGGCCTTCATCTAGTGAGGTTACAGAAGCTGTTTTTAACAGTGAGTCTGATCCAGATGAAGTGGATGATACAGATTCTCCTGTTTCTGTAGAGAGTTGCTTGGCCCATTTTATAAAACCCGAGCTTCTCTTAGATGAAAATGGTTGGAACTGTGAGAACTGTTCAAAGATTGTTCGCCGTCAAAAAAGAGAAGCAAAGAGGAAGGCAAAATCTGTATTGGAGGGAATCGAGACCGGATGCTGTGACGAACCATTAAATGAGGCTAACTCTTTTTCTATTGAAGTCAGAAGCCTTGATAATGGGAATATTACAGATACCAAAAATATAGGAAGTTCATTTCCACATATTAATCATGGAACAGAGCTTGAAAATGGTCAAACAAATGGATTGAGTTCAATTGTTGATGGAAAGGATCATGTAACATCGAAGATGAAAGATACGCTTAATGAGGAACTTCAGTCTTCAGGATGTCATAATTCTTCCAATGTAGAAAGTTGTAATCATTCAGCTGCTGTTGCCAGTGTTACCTTGGATAACACTGAAAATGTTGAAAGCAGAGATCCTCAGATGTCAGGTCAGGATGAGGATGACTCAGAAGAATGCAGCGAGGAAGAGGCTGATGCAAAAACTTTGAAGGTGAAGAGGGATGCTACAAAGAGGGTCCTCATTCATAAAGCTCCGCCAGTCTTGACAATTCATTTGAAGAGATTCAGCCAAGATGCCCGAGGTCGCTTAAGCAAGTTAAATGGACATGTCAATTTCAAATATAGAATGGATCTCAGACCATATGTGGATCCCAGGTACTTGGCTGTAACTTTGCCAGATCCTGTTTGAACTTTGATAATTTAATGAATGCCTATTACCAGTAGCAATTCACTCTCATTAGATATTTATAAGACTATCTCCATTGATTTGATTTTTTCCTTTACAAAATGCTAAGGATTCTTCAAGTGGTAAATTGCATTTTTTAATTGTAGGTTTGGTTTCTATGTAGTTGTTTAAATGTTCCCTTTTTATATACTGTTTCGATCCTCTGTCATTTAGCACTCTCGATTCCCATTGTTGTTTAAACAGATACGTAGGTGAAGAAAAGTATGAATACCATTTGGTTGGTGTAGTGGAGCACTCGGGATCTATGAGAGGAGGTCACTATGTTGCATATGTGAGAGGGGGCCAGAGGAACAGAGGGAAGGCTGATAATGATGAGAATGAGAGTTCCACTTGGTATCATGCCAGTGATGCATATGTACGTGAAGTGTCTCTCGATGAAGTTCTTCGATGTGAGGCATACATTTTGTTCTATGAAAAAATTTGAATGACAACATCTACTTTCCAGGTATTTTTACTTGAGGTAGAAATATAAGTTTACTAAATTGATGAGAGAGAGAGAGAGAGATTCTTGCAGGTGAGTGTCAAAGCAAATTACCTTACACATTGTGATACCATTTTTTGAGCATGTACCGAGTTCTTGAATGTACAATGCAAGTTCATACAATCAAAAATCATTTTTCCCCATCCCTTTCGGATCTCAGCAAATTGCTTTGTTTAAACTTGTGGGATGGGATTACTATTATACATTTTTTTAGCTCATTGCAAAATTTACTGTGATGGTGTTCAGTCAGGAGTAGTATCCAATCTTGAGTTTTAGTGCTTATTCTATCAACCTAGAAGTAAATTGTGTCTCAAATCTCAATGGTTTAATTCGTGTATAAAATTAGAATTGAGATTTCAGAGTGGCAGCTTTTTAATTTCTATAATCTAGATATTCCGTATGAATTAATCTACGTGTACCACTGTACACTATGTACACACCATTTATAACACATAAAAATGTATACACTAGCACAGAAAAATAAAATTTTTGTGTTGATGTTTACATTTTCCGTGTTAAAAATGGTGTGTATGGAGGTGTACAATGGTATATTTAGCATTACCGATTCTGTATTATGCTTCTAATATAAATTGTGAAACATTTATAAGGATAATGGTGTCTTTCGGGGTTTTTTGTTGGGATTATTGGAGGGTGAGGAGGAGAAGGAAACTATGCATTGTAAGAGTTAAAAATTCCCATAACCTCCTTTTCTCTCCAAAATCCCAACTGACAAACAGTTACTCTATTTGATAGCAGTTACCTAACCACAAAGATCTAATATGCATGGTTACTATTTAATTGGGTTACCCCAGACACCTCTTCTTATATTTGCTTTTGTAACTATATGGCTTGTGCCTTCAACTTGAATAAATTCATTTTACCAGTCATCGAAATTCAGGTGTCCTTTCAATATGAAATATTTTGTTTGTCATATATTCTTAGTTTCTTACTCCCCAACTGCCATACAGTGTGTTCCAAAGTCTCTTTTCAACGAAGTTTTGGTGCATACTATCACTTCTTTGCAGCACTACTGTATCCAGAAAATATATTATTATTCACCATTGTCAATTTATGTGCATTTAAGAGTCACTTTCCTTATCTTGAGCTACATTGTGGAATGATTACTTAAAATGTATAGTGTAAATTGTACAATTTTATTTGTGTATGTTAGCATATTTCTTGCAAGTCCCTTGTGAATGCTGCTTCTATTCAATGTAAGTTCATGTTTCTTGAATGTGATTTAGAGGTTTATTCCTTGGAAAAATTGATATATGGCAAGTGCACATAAACCAGAAATTTGGTTTGCTTTTGGACCAAATTAATGTAGAAAACTAGGAACCTAAACTTTATATGGCTGGTTTTGGCTCAACTCTGCCGCCGCCGCCAATTTGGATCCGTCCATGGCTTCCTCGTCCAGGCTGCTGTGTCCTCACCAGTGGTTCTTGTCCTTGCCTGTTGTCTTTGCCCCCAGCCTTCTATCACGTCTCCCGATGGAACTGTGATTGCCTTCCCAGGGTTAAGATATTTGTATGCCTTCATATTTTTTTGAATTTGGTTTTCTTTTGCTGCTGCATTCCTCATCTGGCTCAGTGTTGGGTGAGACACTGAAAGTTTAAGTAACTTATACATACATAGAAAAAAAAAATTGCATTGTTCCCTATTTATCCCATTCTCTAGTCAAACTCACCTTTTGTACAATCAAAATTTCCACTCAATTGTACCTTCCAACCAAACATGTTAAAGGGGATATATAATTGTTAAAATATTCGATCTTATAATACAAACATTAACTACTTTCTATGAAGGGTGGTCTTTTCATGCCAAATATAGGAGAACTCTATCAAAATCATTTCTTTCCAAGTAAGGAAAATTGAGATAGAATTTACATATCTACAATCATATTGGATATTGTATACTTTCTTTGTTTCAAAATAAATGCATTTCTCAGATATAATAAATTTTTTTAATACTCCAAAAAGCGAAAACCGACATATATTCTAGAAAGACGTAACGACAGAGGAAGTGGCAACCAAGCCAGAGAGGAGAGCAACAAAGAGTGCAGTGTTGTAAGTGGTTGGTTCATTTTGCATATGGTTGTTCCTTGAATCATTATATGTCTCATTGAAGGAGGGTCCACCCACTAAAGCTCCAAATGCTACATTAGGGTTAGGTTTTGGTGAGTCGTACCATTTTTCAAATCCAACCTTGCATCCAATCTCTGTAGCATTAACTGGAATGGAAGATCCTCTATGATGCACATATTTAGGGTAATGACTTCCATATCCTACAAGATAACTCATCTTCAATGGATTTTCTCCCAACACATATTCTGCCTGAAATTGTTTAAATTTTTCCAAGGTCAAGATTCATTCAATAATGATATTCCAACCTATGTCGCACATGGATCAAGATCCTCTAAAGTAAGGAGATCGATAAATTGAGAAAGTAAGTATTACCTGAGATATGGCAAATTTGCGAAGATCTAAAGGCTTATACATTTTGCCACTACAATAGAGAGCTTCAGTTTGTGATGTGAGCATGTAATCACTATAAAGAACAGCTAAGAATGCAGAAGCCACTGCATGTTGCAGAGAGTTCCAAGGTTGTAACCAAATCAATCCACCTGCATATGCATGCGTTCAAGTTCTTGATTGTGTAAACCAAATCACTTTTTACCAACTTATTCATCTTAAAAGGAATATTTTTTCCAAAAGAATTAATTACTTTTAGTTCTCATGTTGGTAGCTGTTGGTGAATCAGGGAGAAGGGTGCATATGAAAATTTCAGCAGTTTGTCTATACATCTGAAGATCCAAGTCCTCCTCATTTGTAATCTCTGTTGCGCCAAAAAAGTTGACTCGAGACAAAAGAACCTACTTCAACATCAAACAAGACATATATATGCCTCATGCTCATAGTAATAGTAAATTAGTAATACTAGCAATAATAAGACCACATCTATCCAAACATATATATAAAAAAAAAAATTGTTAAGAGTCTACCTATTTTATTTAATTAGGTCTAACTAAATTATTTATTCTATGACAGTTAAAATATAATTTTTAATTTTTCTTTTTAAATTTATTGTCAAACAAAAATATTATGTTCACTAAAATTAGTCACTGTATATTTATATTTTTTTTTTTTCTTGGATTGAATAATCCTCAATTCTAGATTTTCCAGCACACGCATACACTCACCCACATTATTATGGGTTCTATATTCTTTGTGAGAATTAAAATCCGGATGAAGCTTCTAGGAGGAAGTAGATAGTTTAACTTATTAACTATATGTTTAAATATAAGTGATGTTTAATTATTAACTAATTTTTAATGTACACATAGAATGCTTGTTATTAAAAATATTATTTATTGAGTGTACACTAAATTCAATCAATAATTATATATATATATATATATATATATATATATATATATATATATAAAATAGTTAATTTAAGTATTTAGTAGATTTTTGTTAAACAAGTTGGCATTTTGTGGCAGTAAAGAAAGCTAAGAATATAGTTTGTACCTGGGTTGCAGCATGCTTATCATCCCAACTAAACCATGAAAAAGCACCTAAATTTCCAAATGTTTTTGCATTCTGTATGGTCACATAATTGAGATATGATGGATGCTTTGTTGCATGGTAGAGCCAAGTAGCTGCCCATAACAGTTCATCACCAAAACCAGATGAGTTATAGAACTGCCTCACTTGAGGAATACTGACTATGTAAGAACCTCGGTGAGAGTCGGCGAAAGCGAATAGCTGCCGAGCGTGGCGAACGAGGATCCTGGAGTAACCGGGATCCACATCCTTGAAAACAAGAGATGCTGAGGCCATTGCTGCTGCAGTTTCTGCTGCTACTTCTGTTCCTGGGTATGATGAGTTTACTTCAATCAATGGCCTTTTCTCAGTTGTATCTTCAGGTCTTTCCCAACAATTGTGGTCCACCACAGGATCCCCAACCTTCAATAACAAAATATAGAAAATCAGACAACCATATGTAAGAAAACAACAACAATGGATCCTCTCAAGTATTAAATTAATGGTTTAATTGTGTATAATAATGTTGGGTCAGCACTCAGCACACTATGGTGATAGTTGAAAATTTGAAATTGTAGTGTTGAGGAAGAAGAGAATGAATAAGGGAATTAAAAGAGTAATTAAAAGGAAAAAAGAATGGGCTGAGCTTTTTTTAAATTGACTATGTTTGCTAGATTTTGATTAGTTCAATTTATAATAAAAAAGTTTTGGTGACTAATTTTCTTTTAACTAACAACTAGCTAATAATAAGATTTTTTCTTATTATTATTATTATAAAGTTAGTACCATCATTTTGAATTATATATTTTTTACTATTATAGACTTACTTTAGTGTCCAAGCAGTAGCACGCAACAGAGCTACACTGTCATAGAGAAGCGAGCGCAGCGCGCCAGAGGCACATCGTTGGAGGCGGCCAGGCTTCCCGTGTAGGGACGTGATTGACTCTCAAAAGCAATTCCCAGCACTGAAGCAGCGTCTATGTGCACGTGGAGGGGCGGCAGAGGCACAGTGATGCTCTTTCTCTCTCATTTTCACTCTTTTCTCGCATTCTGACCCAATTCTTTTGAACCAGCAAACTATGAAATTGATTTTTGAAGAAAAAAAGAGTTATATGCATCTCTTTATGGATATTGGAGATTGAAGAAGGAAAAAAAAAGTTTGGAAGAAAAGAGTTATTATAGGTATTGAAAAAGAAAAGGAAAAGGTTTAGAAGATTGATTTTGGATCTAAAGAGGGCGAGAGAAAGAGTAGAAGTTGACTGTTTGTAGGAAGTCAATTTTGGATATGAAGAGAATGAGAGAGAATAAAAGTTGTGTTTGAATTTTGAATTAAGATATAGAAAGCCTTCTTGTTGAATAAAACATAAATTTGATTTTGAAAAGAGAGAGCCAAAACTATTGAATGACTTAAGGTTAGTAATAGATTTATTACATCTTATTTTCTACATGCACCTTGTACAAAATACAAATTGAAAGAAATGTTGTTCATTTTTTCTATTAAAAAAAATTAAAATTACTAAATCATTTTACAGTCATCAAATTATAATATTTTTAGATTAACTCACTAAATTAATTAGACACTTATCAATTAATTAACCTATATTTTAATTAAAAAAACTTAGTTATGTAATTGTTAGGTTTAATAAAAATCCAAACATTTTTTAATTAATAGCAAAATTTTCTTTTAGTTTTTATTTTTCTTTCAATTTTAATGATAAAATTGTCTCATAAATTTTTACCTTTCATTTTAAATACATAAATAATAACAATAATTTTATTATTATAATTGAAAATTAGGTTTTTGTTTGTTTGTTATGATTTATTCATTGTTTAAATTTTCTCCAATGTTTTAGATTCAAAATTCAAAATTTTTAGTTTCTCTTGTTTTCATTGCTTGACACCTGTCAAGTACTTATGTTAGACACTTGTCAAGTAATGAAACTATTAGTGCTCTCCTTTTATAAAAAAAGGAAGATGATTAACTGATAAAGTTAGTACCATTATTTCGGATGATCATTTTCTATTATTTTGATGATATGTTTTCTATTATTCTAGATCATCAATTTTTAATTATTTTGGATAATAAATTTTTGCTTGATTTTTTATATGTCGTTTTTCTTTTTTTTATTGGCTGATTATTAACTCATATTTTATTAGTTAGATAACGCTACTCTTACAAATACTTGCTAGGAGTCAAATATTATAAGAATCGAAACAATAGCTCATGGTTAAAAAATATATTAAATCTTACCGTTATATTGCATCATTTACTTGCATATTAAATAAAGGTTAATTTATATATTATGTTCCTATAATTTGAGTAAAATTACAATCAGGTTCCTATAATTTAAAAATTTGTAATTGAGTATTTGTATCCATTAAAAATTTGCAATTTAGTCCTTGCGTCTGAAATACGTTTAATTTAACATAATATTCTCTGACATATTCTATATTGTCATCATGTGTGAAGTCACATGCATTAGATAAATTTTTAATCGATCAAATTACCCTCCGTATCTCATAAATGATGTAAGTTACCCCAAATTCACAAAGAAGGAAACACTATTTTCTCCCTTATATTCGTCACTCTTCTACACGTTGTAATCTCACTTTTCCTCAAATTTTTCCCTTCAATTTGCTTTCAGTGTAGTCGATTGTCAGAGTGAAGCCCGGAAGATAATAAAGGTACTATCATAATAATATATTATTTAACGATTTTTTAACGTCAAATTCAAATAGGAACTAAATTGCAAATTTTTAATACGTACAAAGATTTAATTACAAACTTTTAAACTATAGAGACCGGTTGCAATTCCACTCAAATTATAGAAACCTATTGTATAAATTAACCTTAAATAAATCATTGAGTTAAAATTTAAGCCTTATGTTTCCTAGACATTTTTCCTTTAAAAAAAATAAGTTTTTAGTAATAGACCGAATCAATTCTTACAAAAATTTTAGTTGATATTTAGATATCAAATTTCAACCACCAAATTAGTCTTTAATCTTTTATTTTGTTAAACAAATCAATTCTCATCATGTTAAGTTTTAGTAGAAAGTTAGACAAATTGAACCTTATTTTTATTTAATAAAAATGTAATAGTTTCTAAAAGGTTTTTAAAATGATCAAATCAATCCCTCTAATATAGACAAATAAATTGATATAAAGACTAATTTGTCCAACAAAATAAAAATTTGAGAATTAATTTGGTGATTAAATTTTGTTTAGAATTAAAAAATGTCTGATAACAATTTTTTAAGGATTGATTCGAGGTTTTACTCTTTTTAAGTTCTGATAAAAAAATATACTCTCTTGTAATTAGGGACTAATTAGTTTTACAGAATATACTCAACATATAGCATATTGATGACAACACAAAGTTGATTCTAAGAAATTCAATAAAACCAATCAATAATAATAATAATAAAAAAAAATTAATCGTCACCTGAATGTAAAGAACATCTTCAAAAGGATGAGCGTTAACAAGATAATCAGTGATCCACTTAAGAGAGTCCTGAGCATATTGTAACTGATTCACAGCTTCCATTTTATTCCCATATTCAAGAATTGCCCATGACAACATGGTTGCAGTGAAAGCCATTGGAAAACCAAATTTCATTAAGTCACCAGCATCATACATTCCTTTACTTAGATCCAAACCTGCTTCTTTCCCATCTTTCACACCTGAATCCCCTCTCCATGGAATCCTCTTAGTCTCCAACTTTCCAGCTGCATTTTCATGCAATACCATTATATTATTTTCTAATTAAATCTTTCAACACTACTAATAATAATCTCATGTTTAAGAAAAAAAAAAGATATACTCATTTTATTTAAGATATTGTACTTATTCATATGTTATCTACAACAATTCTTAAACTAAATTTTATTAGCTTATGTTGAGATACGCACATTTTGTTTGTGTCTTCATTCTATGTTTGCATTTTCACTGTTTTTTATTTTTAGAATTTTGGGAAGAAAAAAAAATAAAACAAGAATTTTTTTTAGCTTGTTTTCTTTTTTTTTTTTCACAAAATTCTGAAAACAGCAAAAAGCGAAAAAATAAACAATAGAAAGTTCTTTTTCAATACCAACAGAGAACAATGAAAACTATGATATTCCTATGTATTTGATTACATTTTTGGATGTCGAAAAATTGCAGAGACAATTCAAGGGCTGAGGAATATTTCTGAACAATGTTGGTGGGAACTGATGATAAGGTTTGAGGTGAAGAACGATGGTGATGAAGCTTTTTGAGTAAAAGAAGAACACCGGCACCTACCACGACGATTCCAATGATTGAAACCGTTATCCACCAACACAAAGCACCAACATTTTTGCACCTTTTGTTGTTGTGCTTATAACTATGCTTAGCAACTTTCTCTTCCATTCTATTCAATTCAATTCGATTTAGTAGAATTTGAAAATGAAGGCAACTTATGGTTTTTGAGATGTAGCAAATGGTGTTTTTTAAGTCTTATGTGTATAAATACAATTATAGAAGATAGTGGGAAGTGAGTAAATGAGACAAGTTTAAGGAATCATGCTTTAGTTCATAGTTGTTATAAAAACGACAGTGATGTAAAATAGAGCGATACAATGTAGCATGTAGTTGTGGCCTAGTGACTCATCAGCTTACAAGACTGGGGAATTCAAGTTTTAGAGAATGAAAAATATTTGATGGTGATTTATTTGTTTTTTAGTGAATAATCCAAAAATAAAAGAACTAGTTGACACCACTTCTCCCAAATAGGGATGACAATGTAATCCGTAACTATATATATATAATTTTAATACAGTCGTTTAATTAAATTTATACATTTAAATAATTTTTGAAATATTGAGTTTGAAAATTAATTATTTTTACTGATAACAAACAATTAATTATTTATATAAAAACATTAATAACCTTTAAATTGATATAAATCTTATGGTTATTAATAAATATAAGTTAAAAAAGTTAAATAAATTCCTCCTCATATATATACAAAATTTGACTAATAAGTAATAATAGCGAGACAGGTTCTATATAGAATATAGTAGAACGGGTCGGATAATATAAAAATCCGCCCTTATCTATCCATTTGCCATTTGGACTCCTAAAAAATTAAACAGATAGGAAGATATACAAAAATAATTATATGTCTAGCTTGTTCTTCGTACAAGAATCTCTTTTTGAATTATCTAAATTTTTACACAAGATTTCTTCTAAAAGTTTAAATCGAGAAGAGCAAATTAATAATTATGGCGCCGGAGAGTGATGCTATTCTAAAGAAGAAGAAGACAAGCATTTGAGCTTCAGATTCTCGTAG
This sequence comes from Stylosanthes scabra, assembly GCA_036250425.1. Classification (NCBI taxonomy): domain Eukaryota; kingdom Viridiplantae; phylum Streptophyta; class Magnoliopsida; order Fabales; family Fabaceae; genus Stylosanthes; species Stylosanthes scabra. The sequence goes on along the minus strand of JASCZI010060700.1, from coordinate 22,049 downwards.
GTACATGGTTTGGCATGCTTAAAACAACTAGTGTTTTCTTGAATTGTATATACATACATACTTGTTAGAAAAAATGAGGTGACAGGAATTGGAGATTAATTTGACCATTTGGCATATAGAAAAGGGGGTGGCTAAAGCCTTTTCTTGTGTCTGCTAATGTTGTTTTCTTAGATCTCTCGGTGACAAGTGTCATACTTATTCTTTTTCCCATTAATTTATTTTGCACTTTGCTCTTTGTGATCATTTGTGTGCTGATATATCAATATCATAAAGAGTACGAAAGAAAACCCAATTTGTTTCTATAATAGTCATGGTTAAAGCAACATAATTTTTTTTTTTTAATAAGTAACAACCACGATGACAATAACAACAATAGTACGAACATCACCAAAGCTAGAGAATAATAACAATGGCAACAATAACAACGAAAACGACAATGATCTATATTCAGATATCTATATACAATATATAATAAAAATTTCTTTTTAAATTATTATATGGACGCATTAATTTGGCATAAAGTGGTGAGATACCTTTTTTCTATTTCTTTTCTCAAATTTTATCATTAAAATTCCAATTTTTACTTCAAAATAGGTAAAAATAATTAGAAATATAATTTTTAAATGGTTGTTACTTATTCCGGTGTTTGAAGCCTAATGATATTTTCATGTGCTTTTCTAAAATTTTGAACGGATGTGATCGAATTGTAAACTCCGAACCTTTGATTAACAAAAATGGCGCGATTCATTGATAATCTGTGCCACTTAAGCGCTATATCTACGATAGGGACTTAGACGATTACGATAACCTCGGAATTTGGGATTTTCGCTGAGATATTCAAACTGAGTGGATTTTTCCGAGTGAAACTAGCCAATCAGCCAATTCAAGCTGCGTTGAAACCCGCACCGTTAATTTAATTAGCGGTACCAGCTTCACGCCGCTAGGAATGGAACGAAGTTAAAACGAAGGTACGAGAATGATTACAAAATCGTTTAGAACACAAACGCAAACATCTACGTTAAAGATTCGGCCCGGAATGGACAAAACTGCAAAATTACGAGAATGTCATTCATTAATGGCTATATATAGAGGAGTGTCATGCTCCCAGCTCATTTCCTTCTCATTTGAGAGCAAAAGCTGAGCTAAGAGTTGCTTCCAGAATTGACCAGGGTTGATTCAGAAGCAACTCTGACACTATTCATCGCGGTGGCCATAACTTCCACACCGGAGCTCTGATTGATGCACCATTTGCGGCTACACGAAGCTCTCTTCACCCTCTACGTTTCTATTTTAACATTAAGGTATGGGTATCAAGCTTTCCTCCTCAATCTTCCTTTCCAAGTCTGCGAAAAATCAAGGCTCTCTAACCTTGGTGGATTTTCGGATTCTCATGATGTAGGTTGTGTTCTAGCTTGCTATTGAGCTACCATAACGTTCAACCCGGTGAGATTGTTCCAACCCTTGTTCTTACAAGTTTGTATGAACTCTAGATTCATAGAGTTGGGTATTTTGGTAGTTTTATGTGTCCTAGGTGGTGCATGAAGCTAAGGCAAGGGTTAGATGAGCTAGATAGAGCTTGGCGAAGCTCAATGAGGCTATGGGTATGGCGGGTGGTACTTTGATGCTCTATGGAGCGGTGGAACCGCGCATGTATGAGTTGAGCCTGAAATTCAAGTACAGTTTAAGACTTGTTAAGGTAAAGGTTAACCTAGCATGATAAACTAGGTTAGTTGGACCTAGAACGAACTCTAGGATTGAGCTAAAATAAAGAGAACTAGGAAAATAATTGTAATGATGTTATGAATGTTTGATTGCTTGACGGTTAATGATGATGAATGAGGTTGAATGAATTGATATGTACAATAATGGTGTGAATTGTGTATGTATGACAAAGTGGTTTTAGAAATGTATAAATGCCTATGCATGAGATGATTAATTGATTCAAAGAGCTTTAAAAATGTATGTTTTAGGTGCAAGATGAAGTTGGGAGGGTTTGGAAACCTACCCAAATGTTTTGGAAATGATTTGGTAAGAAATGGTGTTTTGGGGTTTTAAAAGAAAATCTGTTTCTGGGTAAATTTCGGTGAACCACAACTTGGGTTTTGATTGCCAAAATGTTTGTAAATTGAAGGGATTGAAAAAGTGTTTTAAAGTTTAAATAATGCTTTTGAAATGGTTGGATTTGGCTTAGGGAGTAAAAAGTTTCGAATGTTTCAAATTACAAGAAAAGCTTTGAAAATTCTGCATTAGCAGTTCACTGCAGTGAATCGATTCTGCACTGAACAGAGTCAACTCATTGAGCATTATTTGAGTTAAAAATGAGTTTTTGAGTGATGAGAGTCGACTCGTAACACCTACGAGTCGATTCTAATTCAAACAGAGGCCAAACTCATCCTCTCTGTGTCTCAGGGAATCGACTCTAACCCTTCAAAGTCGACTCTCCTGGGAAGATTTCCATTTCAAATATTTTCTAAGAGTTACGAGTCGACTTCGAAGGATTCCAGAGTCGGTTCTTATTTGGACAGAGACGACTTGGTTTAACAACGTCACAGGGAGTCGATTCGGAGATAACGGTATTTTGGTCTATACTGGCGCTATAATATCGGATTGGGGAGAAGATTAGAATTAGAAATTGATAGAAAAGCAAAGATATGGGCTCATGTCAGTAGGAAACAGACTTTCGCCATCTAGGGTGCAGCACTCCACCGCTTCGCCTAGCAGCACGACGCTTGTATAGCTCTCGCACAACCCCGTTTTCACGGTTTAGGCTGCTCCCATTTTGCTCGCCGCTACTACGGGAGTCGATTTGGAGTAGTTCGAATCGACTCCACCTTTCAAAATGAATTTCAAAGAATCATGAAAGTCGACTCGGGGCAAACCAGAGTCGATTCACATGAGCTTAGATTTCTAAATTAGTGTTTAAAAGCCCTACAAAGTCGCTTCTTACTCTTCAGAGTCGATTCTAATGGCAAGGTTTCGTGTTTCAAATGAATTTAACGGAGGACCTTGAGAAGGACCTTTTTGTATGAATAATTACATCTCGTGCATAGTGTGTTGCCTTGAGAAGGACCTTTTTGTATGTATTGAATGAATTTCGGATATGGTCCCCTCAAGATGTATGATGAACGATACGTGAGTCAGGAAGTGAATGAGGGGATCCACGGGATCAACTTCCCTACTTCTGGAAATAGCGAACTCTCAGTCGTAAAAGGGTGCTTAAGGAACACCCATGTCCTGAAATATCGGCACATGATGATCAAATGGAAACCTCCAATTATAATGATTGAGCAAGCGCTGGGACGTAATGTAGCGTCTTTGGGAAAATACGTGCTGGAAGTGATTCGGGATATATACTAGATCGATCGGGTTGGCTAACATAACCGACCAAATGAGTTCATTTAATCTTAGGGACAGCACGCCTCATATGCATTTGTGTGACATTGTTTAGATTGAATGATTTGTTAGTCTTGATTGCTAATTGTTACATGATTGAATTGTTTGTTGGAGTGTTTTCCCTGTGTTTGTGATTCTATGGTACTCTAAGATGGAGTTAAGATATAGGCGAAGAGATGAGTAATTACAAATAATAAGAAAGAGATTAGCAAGATCTCCATGGAAAAAGGAATAGTAATATAGTATTCAAAGTAGAACTATAGAAAGAGAGATTGTAAGTTCGCCGCGAGGTTGTTTTGAGAAAACACGAGTGTACGAGTAAGATTGCCTCGTGTGTTTTCCTATTAGCTTATCTTATACAGTATCGGTGCTTTTACCGTACTGAGAATCTAGTGATTTGGAATTTTCACCCCATATTATTCATATGTTTTTCAGATGCTAGTTCACGTTTGGAAAGCAAGCGAAGCAACGCTTTTGGTTCAAGGGGTTAGAATCTCTCCACTGTGTCGAAACTATTTTATTTTGTGTAAAGGAGAATTAGTTATGTATTCACATAAGAGTCAGTCAAGTTATGTATATAAGCCTAAGCTTTGCAGGGTAGTGTTTAGAGTTTATGAACCATTTGTACGTAATTATCTTAGTAAAAGAAAGGTTCTCGTTTTGGTTAGTGGTTGGCTCTAATTTAATATGAACTTCTAGCTATATTGGTTGGTTTTAAATAGTCCAATATTTATGTATTATGTAAAAGATAAGGTCGTAATTATGAATATTAGTTAATTATGTCTGCGGCATGGTTAATCAATATTAGGGTGTTATACGAATGATTTATAAAACATTTTAGGGTCTAGAGCTAATTTAAAAAAAAAATTAGAAAATGTTAGAGACAAGAATATACTTTATCCTTTTTTATGTTATTGTTACTTTGAATATATAAAAAATATATTAAATGATTGTGAATGGATAAGAAATTTTATAAACACAACCTATTTTTGGCTTTTACTATCGTCTTCATTGAACTTAAGTGGATTATATGCAGCATAAGATATGCCCACAGGAAACATGTTTTTATTTACCTGAGTCCTAAAACCCTGAATCATTTGAGAAGAACTAGTGACATTACATCAAAGTCTAATGGCATCATTGACACATTAAAGTGAAAATCCTTCGTAGCGCAGCCACACTCAATAGTCCAAAATTTTGGTTCTTCCATGGCCAACAAATTTCACTAGAAATACCATGTGATTCTAAGTAATTATAAGAGAGATGATATTGCTCGTGTAGTAGCAAGAATAAGGTGTAATTAAGATTTAAGAGTAAACCACAAAAAATTACAACAAAAATACAACTGAAAAATTAAAACGACAAATTACAAGTGACAAACTGATTTTGCATTTCGCAATCAGTTTGTGGACTTGTTCTGAATTTCTGTAAGAACATTTGGACAACTATTAAGAAAGTATATGCAAAAACCGGAACAAAGTATGATCTCTAAACTCATTTTGCATTTTCTCAAAAAAATTCAAAGAATTTTAAAAAGAATCCACTTGGTATAAGATTACCACATTTTAAGGATAAAATAGCTCATTTTTCAAACCATACTTGCAAAAAACTAAATTGAAATCCAATTTCTAAATCCCTTTTTAGAATATAGGTCTAATATTTGGTTGTTTTTTCCACGTTTTAAAATATTTTAGAAGAATTTTTGAAATTTTAATCTTTGATGAATGTTTTTTGTACTACTTAAATATTTGGGGAGCAATTTTGTTAGATTACTATGCAATTAATCAAAAGCATTCTGCCTATATGGCTATCTCAATCACACCATTGCCATTTGCTTCTTACTTTTCCAGCACAATTCTTGGGCATGGGGTGCGGCTTCTCAAAGCCAAACTAATTATATATATATATAATTCAAAATGAAATTCTATGCTAACCTACTTGTTATATTTACTAAAGTAGCTAGCTCACCAAGGTTTTGTATCTATCATATGCTAAACTGCCAATGGCAAAGGAGAAGGTAAAATTCTTGACGACTAGCTTGTAAGTTAGATATATCATAAGATCAATGGAGTACCAGATCTTCCTTTAAAGGGTATTCAGATGTTAATGTGCGCTACTTCGAGTTCGAACTCTGTCAATAAGCATTTGCCTTCCGGACAAATCTTCTTCATAACCAACAACCTGCATCAAAAAACGAGTTGACACTAATATTCATAAACCAGAAGATAATATGAAGAAAAACTTAAAAAGAAAACCTGAGATTCTGTTTGTGTTTCACTGAAACCGTCATAGGCTTCAGCTCCTCTGTCTCCAGAAGCCTCGCCATCATCATCTTTTTTGCCACCTCTGAGAAAATTATAACTTCAATGGATTCAGAAATGTGGGAAAAAATCATGTATATTATGGTACAGCTGGCATAATTTACAACAGAATGCTAACCTGTTTAACCAGTGTTTCGACAATCCAAACACAGCATTAGGATTGGAATTGTCTTCGCAAACGATTGTACAATCAGATGGATAGATCTGTTCTGGGATCAAGGATCACTTTTTCGAAAATTATAAACAGAACACAACCTCGACGAAATCATAAATGAAATTGATAATTTTAAAATGATACACTTCTCTCACACCCTGTACTCCCTGGTGACCTCTGATCATGCATCTTTGAGGAAAGAGTAAAAGCAAGTTAACCAGTATTCAGAGAAAAAAAAATTAAAAAAAAAATTGGACATAGTCACATAGTAGCATTAACAATTAAAAAAAATGGAAAAAGAAAGA
>JASCZI010060700.1:0-15866 GCA_036250425.1 Stylosanthes scabra | reverse complement strand
TACTTGTCTGCTCTAACAAGTCCTCAATTGCAGCAGCAACATCAGGAACAGCATGAGGAACCTGTCCAGCATCTTTTACCGAATTGTCTTCAGAAAAGTTAATTCCATTGACATGATGAATACCTGAATCTACTGCAGAAGATCCCTTATCATATAGTCCAGGCTCTTCCATAAGCCTTGCCTTTTTGCTCTGAATATTTGATATTTTTAAATCAGTCTCGTTACTGGCAAGTCCTCTACATGTGCCTCTATTTACTTTGTCTGTCAAATTTTGTGATTGACTTGGAAACTGGGATGTTAGATCACTTATCATTTGAGCAGCCTGAGTGGGAAATTGACTCGCAGTACGAATTCCTGCCAGTCGATCTTGAAGAGTGATTTCTCTTGGTAAAAAACGGTCAGTGGCAACAACTCCATTCTGAAAAATAAAAATTGGACATCAGAAAGGAAAAATATGTTGCTGAAAATTTTCATTCCAGGCAATCAGGCATACATTGAAGCCCTAACTGTGCTGTCAACAGCCACTATAGATAATATTACCTGTTTGACACATTCAAATAGCCATTCAGATGTAACTGACTGGATCCCCCGTTTACAAGCGAAGTCATACTTGGGTCCATCCTTGAATTTACACAATAAATGGGTGACCTTCTTTGTTAACTTCTCTATGAATTTGGCTCCCAAAACAAAACACAAGTTCCGTAGTAGAATTCTTTCTTGCTCGTCATATTGTGAAACACAAAACCGAAACCTTTCAAACCCGGGCAAGGGAACTTGACAGGTAAGTGGAGAATAAAGAATATGACTGTCAACATCCTTTAGGTATCCAGCCTTCAAAAGAAAAAACGTGATCTCAACATTAGTATGTACAAGAACCAATAACAATGACCTATCCCAATAACAATAAGTGGGGCCACAACATTAGTGTGTTAACAAATATATTTATATAATCAAGACAGTGATGAAAAATAGACAACGGGTGCAAACTTATTTTCACACCTTTATCTTTTTGTTTTCTGACTATGTCTATAGATTTGAAAAATCAATTCAAAAGGAACCAGAAATAACAATAACAAGCAACAACTACCACAAGTATAGAATGAGTGCTTGTATTGAACTCATTTTAATCGGTATCAAAGTGCTGATCAATTAAGGAAGAAGTAAATGGCTGAAAGCGACACTGGAATTGGTAACTTAGAACACTGTGTATGCTGAAGGGAAGCCCAGTCAAAATCCTTTCCTAAAAAGAGAAAAATAATAAATGATCTCCTTATAATAGGTATGACCCTTGATCTTTTCTTCTGGATATTGAATGATGACAATATAGCAGTTTGTTATGTAGTGAGGCAGCTGCAGTCTGCACTTGACTTTGTTGCAGCTCCCATTATCTAATTTCTCACAATATTTTTTCCTCCTAATATACCTCTTAGTCTTAGTAAAACCCCCACTTATCCCCCACTTATCCCTCCCTCACTCAGGTTCCTAGCACAATCAAACTGTCAATGATCATAGAGGAAATTTTACAATGGAATTTCGAAGTTATTTCTTTGGTCTATCACAATAAAGCAACCTTGAGAAATGAGAATAGACAAGAAAATGTGAGGCCAGAATTTCAGCCTATTTCTTTTTGGATGGAAGAAGAAACTTTATTAGAAGAGGAGAAATTACGAATGAGGATAAGCCACCCTCAATCAGATACAAAAGGTATAGCTAAGATGCAAAAAGGTTATCTCTGTAACAACACGCGCCAATCCTGAACAGCAGTTAAAGAAACCATGTTACAAACACTATATGCACACCAGTTAAGAGATAAAAAAAAAAAGCACAATGCATGTTAAACATCAGCTAAAGGAGCACCAAAAAAGACTGTGCTGAACACCAAACAGAAGCAAAAAATAACCCAATCCCAAATTAAAGTCAAAATTTCAACTGTTACATTCAGAACAAGTGTAGCAAACTGAAAAAATTACTTATAATTCAAAACATTAAATTCTTGTAGTGATATATAGATGGATATGACACCTGTCAAGATCAATGGACAGACAAAAACAAATGTGTCTTTTCCATCAGCTTACACAGTATTAAATAATATCAAGATCTATTACTGATTAGGCATCTGAAAATGCAGGATATAATGACGAGAAATAAACCTGAAATGGAAAACTTGGCTTTGTGAGTACTTTCCCGAAATTAAATTGTGGCTGCTAAGGATTACCTCTAAACAAGATCGTATCCAATGAGTGGAAACATATGTACTTTGGGAGTTTCCGGTCATCATGGGTGTTACACCATGACATTCAACCGTAAAATGGACACCATGTTTTGCTTTCCCACTCAATACTTGTCCTCTCCCTTGATGTATCCATTCAATGACCTCAGCTCTCTAGCACAAGATATCACAAGTAAATTAAATGACATATAAATACATACATATAAATATATACATATAGAATAATGATGGCCAGTCATCATAAATACACTAATTGCCATAGTTATTCGGTATCAACAATTCTGGATTGTTTATAAAACTCTATTCAAAACATAATAAATCAACAACAAAGAGTAAATTAACAGTTGACACTATTAAGAACATCAACACATCATTGGACCCAGTTTAGCAACAAATTGAAAAAATTATGGTCAGTGAACATTCTTTGGAAAGGTTAATATAGAGCAGAGATTAACTTGATTATGTAAATATACGTTCATTTTTCTAGTGAAGTTCAAGGCCTGCAAAATTACTGTTTCTGCATTTTTCTGCAGATTGGAGAACAAATTATTATGCAGCCTAAAATGAGGATTTTCCTGCTTGTGGTAACTGTAAGAAATCTAGGCCAATTCTAAGTTCATCAAAGTACATTAGCTTTCCAGATATATTTCTTTGAAGCACACCATTCAAGATTCTTATTATCTGTTCTCCAGCTATTCTAACGTAAACGTACTGAGCCTTGATCTTCCAGTTAAAAGTATATACACATTATACTTATAACAAATATTCTACTTACCCTTTCTTCAGGAAATAAATCTGAGAAACAAAACATTTTCCCTTTGAAAACTGTTGTGGACTTGACATATTCTACACGGGAATCTTGTGTCACTGTCATCTTTTGAACTGGCATCTTATTAACAGCATGTTGATTTTTCCCCATTGCTTTACTCAATGAGTGAACACTTGTACCCATATCCAGCTTATCTTTGTTCTTTTCCCCCAAAGATACTGGCTTTACACCTCCAGAGGCCATAACTCCCGACACCTGAGCACTCTTCAAGCTTTGAGGAAAACTACAGGTTTTAACTTGAACCATGGACATGCCTGTTAATGCTCCATTGACATTTCTTCCTGAATTTAGGAAATCAGAGAACAGTAAAAGCAATTAATTTCATTAAAGCATATTCACTATTTCTGGTCAACTTACTAGGATGCACTTTCTACGCTGAACAAGTAACATAACTAATACTACAGGATAAGAGACACAACAAAGATGAACACAGTAGTAGCAGACCTTTTGGAAGAAGTAGATCAGATGCAATGTGTCTCCTTAGAACAGGGACTTCTTTCTTTTTGCGGTTACAATCTTCAAGCCAGGATGTTTTAACAACATAAATGACACCCAACGCGGCGAGACTCCTTACATCCTTCTTTTCCCTTAAAAATACAAAATGCATGTCGAGATTAGTCATAATTATTAGTAATGTGCACATGAAAATAGCCACATTTAGTGAAAAGAGCATCCAGATATCATCGACATTAGCAGTGCTACTATGCACAAATATTCAAGGAAGTTGTCAAAGAAAGAGATGATAAACATCATGAAGTTTCTTCTTTATCTCAAAATAGACTCACGATTCTGAAGGGTTTCCAACAACAATGTGTGTCAGCTTGGCATTTAAAGACATATATCGGGAGCCTCCACCTTTCCGCACCATATTAACTAGTTTCCGCATGTCAGAAGCTTCAAAGCCAACAAGTAAGATTTTGCATTCAGATAAGTACAGATCATTATCATCAGATTCAGAATCATTGGCAACAGGGCCATCAAGGTTCAATTCAGCATTGGGCTGTCCTGGAGGTGCTTCAGCATTTGTATCTTTAACAGATGTAGCAGCATTCATAAAAGAAGATGTGTATTCTGAACATGTAGCTTCTTGGTCTTTATCAACAAACTCAGCATAAGAAGAAACTGGCATGTTTGGATCTGTAACAGCTGAGGATACTCCAGATTGCAATTTCCCAATACACCTTTCTTGGCTATGCTGTACATACATGTCCTTAATCACTTTCTGTGAAGATGCAAATCCATTCTGAACTGGGTAGGACTCCTCATTCAAACATGCTACCAACGAAAACAAAACAGAATAATGGATACTCAGAGTGCAGATGAAACTCAAGGGTTGATATGGAAAAGCAGAGAAAGTGAGAGAGAAAATTTAAGCATTAGAAATCTGAATAATTTTTTTTATTTGTTTGAAAAAAAAAAGTCTTTTATCTGCTAAATCACTAACAAGTATATGAAATTATAATCATAATCTTCAAAATGTTTCTTATAGTTATATCCTGTTTCTGGAACTTAACATTATTAACTTTTAATTCTAATCTATTTTGAAACTTACCCATACTAGTTTAGTCTTCCTAAGATTTGAAATCTGTTATTTGATGATAAAAAAATATCAAAGCAGTCCATAAAAGATAAAAGGTGTTATAAAGCTATTAACATGCATATGCTACCTCTTCGAGCAATAGATTGATCGAACCATTTCCTTGTCACAGTATGAATGTGGCCCCAACGTTTTGCTACCTTATATTTGTCACCTTCAGGAGCTTAAGAATAGTCAAGAACACAATTATGCACCATATGTTAAGCCACACCACCAGATGTTTGAGTTCCATACTGAACTCAGATATAGAGGTCCATATGCACAGGAAAGGGGAAAAAAAGAATATAAAAACACCATTTGAAGCGTTTATGCAATTGCAAGTAAAGAAGGCCATCAAAGTACTAAGACTATACAGGATGGGTCACTAGGAAAGAAGAATAAAGTTAGCGCATCAGCAGAAAATCTCACTAATACAGGAAGCCCATTTTATCAAAAGGGTCAGTTATAGAGCTACTTTGAAACAAAATCTCATACAATGCATTGAACCAGGAAATCCCAAATTCCCATTCGAATGAATATCTTTCTGATCATTTTAAACTAACTGTCTACAGATCATGTCTATTTAACTTGAGATGCTTCCAAATATGCCCAGTGACCTGAACCTAACAGTAACAATAACACAATCACACAGCAATACAATATCAAAATGAGCCAAATGTTAATGTTAATGTTGACTTGAGATGAGACTAGGTCAAGAAGCCAACAGCCAACTTAAAAGGAATCTTAACCAAAATTAAGAAAGATATGCAGCAGACACTGAAAGCAAGTAGATTGTGTTATTCTTTCTATATTATAGGTGACTATTTTCATGTCTGAAAAAAATAAATAAATAAACACCATCATTTAAGAGTAGAAGACCATAGAAGGATATATCAGAAATCAAATGAGTGCACTTCTTTGTCAATTCAGCAGAGTACTTTCCACCATTTTGTAAACTGAGCTGCTCTATCTCTTTGCGCTTATCTGAAATAACTGAAGCAAATTAGCATCCATGATCCAACAATAAAAAATTCTATTATGACCAACACCGACAGATAGCTAAGTTACAACCTGCTGGAATCCCAGTAACACAAATCGTCAACCCAGAGAAAGGAAGGACCTTGTATGGCTCCTGAGGAACAACACGATGCTCCTCTGAACATTTCTTTAACCATTCATAAGTAACTATTGGTTTCTTCAGTATATTCAAAGCCCACTGTCAGACACATCACACGAAGAATATTTGTAAGACATATATCATAAAAATTAAGAACTCCACAAAGAATGGATGAGGCATAATGGTTTCCTGAATAATTATAATAGTCAAACAAGTTTTTGAAAAGGATATATTCCACAATGAAGTAAACCCCTAGATTCGGTGTTTGATATTTGAGAGGAAGTCAGATAGACCAAGAAACAAAAACATGACTAATTTTTTTTTTTTTGGGGGGGTGGGGGATTAACTGAGCACTAGCTCTCTAAGTATGTGCAACAAACTGTTGAACCATTAAATGTCTGAAAATGGTGTTAGCAAAAGTTAGCAACATTATTGATTGGATCATGTGCTATATCTGAGACTATGGTAGGGCTTTGATGAGGAAAGTTTTATTAGAATGGAGGCCAAAAGAAATAGGTGAGACAGACAGGCCATTGAACTGAGCCAATGTAATTTACAATTATAACAATTATCGGAATATAGGTGCATGCGAGTGAGAGGTATTATTTGGGATATTTGTTGGGGAATGAGTTGTCAGGGGTTAGTTGCACAATTAGTGAGTCAAACACTAGTGATGAGAGAATGCCATGAATCTCTCAAATTTTTTGGAATGAAGAATTTCATTACAATGAAGAGAAAGATAATACAGATTGGGTATAAGGAATCCCCTATACACAAGCAACAATAAAAAGGTTTATCTATAAAGCATAGCTTTCTATGTTCTCAACATGTCTGAGAGGGAATGTCGTAGAATCTCAGAACAGAGAAAAGAAGAGAGAGAGAGAGAGATCTGACTTCTGTTATTGATCATTACAGAACAACACTCTCTTCCGAGCTTTACATACATACGACCTCAGTCTTGCAGAGCAAGCTACTCTAAGGGTAAATCTATCTTTCAATGCATTGTGGGAAAGTTCATAAAAATAATAGGATGAACAAAATAAATGTCAAAAGCCATTCGAAATTTGCAGAGAAAGCAAATTACCAAGATGTAGCAATGAGAACTCCCAATCTTGAATAGATGAAATGCTTCATGAACTAAGGTTTCTTGAAATATAATAGATGCATTCAGGGGCAGTGCTAGCCCCTTATTTGAAGGGGGAAGGGCAATACTATTAAGGCATGGTTTAGTGAAGCTATGGTTCTTTAAAAGTTGAAATTTGTGGGGCCTTCTTTTAATAGCTACTCTTTAAAAGTCACAATACTGCCTTTGAGGATTTGACTACACTACAGTGGCTATAAATTACTTTGAGATTCACATTGCTAGGCACTTGTATATAGAATATGGTATTGTTTCTATTATCCAACAATACGATGACCAGTAAAGCAACATCATAGGCTTCAAACTAGAAGCAATCAATCATTTGTTTAAGATTCTTACAAAGGTTGAAACATATCAAGTTTCAATGAAATTGATGAGAAAGCATGTACCATATTAAACATTCCTAACCAGAGACAAGGAAAATCGATACTATGTCCTATATGACCAATACAGTCAATAACAGTATCAATAAACACCAAATTTGTCCAATCCCAGATGCTTCCTTCAGTTCCTTGAACAAATACTATGCTTCTTCAACAAATGTTGTGTAAAGAGGTAGTTTAAAAGGACTTGAACATGCATATGTATATAATTCCATGAGTTAGCTTTGCATATATAATACATAGGATTAGGAAGGGAACAAATAAGATACAAGAGAAACATAATACTTACTCTAATTCAGAATATGATAAAACGGAACTTAATAAGAGACAAAGAAATACCCATTTGCTAATAGCAATTGAAATACATAATCAAAATTGCATGTATCAGACCTTGTATTTTGCAGCCAAAACATTTTTCACAATGACAAAGTTCAAATCCAGTGATGTTTTAGTATGTAGAACACCACCCATTTCAGTCACTATCTCTTCTATCTTAACCTGCATGATCACATGCATCAAAGGAACCAATTTAGAGCATAAATGAGGCCACTATGAGGGTAGAGAGAATGGTAAGAGATCAGACAAAATAATTCTTTTTACATGCATAAATAAAACAAGATAATTGAAAACAGAAGGAACTTAAGTAGTCACAACAAAATGTTAGAAAAAAGATCAACAAGGTGAAGAGGACACAAAATATCAAACTTCATCTATAAAATTTACATGTGAGGGATAAAGCAATAACAACAAAGCCTTATCCTCATATGTGGGGTAGGCTAAATGAAAGGGAAAAAGCAAGAAAATTTGTGAATGGCCATAAATAATAGATAAGATCAACAGATATTTAAAACCAGAAGTTTTGAACATACAAAGAAATCTTATAACTCTAGTTGTTGAATCACAATATCACTCTAACTGATTCTTCATTCCTCATTTCCTCCTATATTCATATATCCATTCTTTTCCCTCAAATATTTTAGATGCTTACAGTTCAAGATAGGAAAATCATCCAAGGAGAGCCTGAATGCAGTTCATATCCATGCTGAATTGCTGACAGTGAAAGTGAATACACTTTCAACCTTAAGTTCAGTTGGAATAACAACAACAACAACTGATCGTCCAAAAAAAAAGAAAGCAAACATGCACAATACCTTTTCATTGGTATCGAAGCCAGATGCAAGTACTTTGACACCATCCATGGCAAGGCAACACGTAAATCCATGTTTAGGCAAAGGCTTAAGTTCTTTAGCACATGAAAGAACACATCTGGGTCCTGTCCAGTAACAACTAAACATAACTGAGGAACATCAACAATTTTTCTTGCCAATGTCACAGCAACACATGATCAGTGAATTCTTAACTTCATAGATGTTCATTCATGATGCAATGATTTTTTAAAAACATTAACGACTCTGCATTTAACTGTCAAATTGGTAGCAATTTCAGAGACCTAACCTAACTACCAGCAATCAGTAGGCGCTCAAAATCATAACTCCATCAAAAAATTTAAAACAAAAAGTAAAATGGAAACTTATATATTCAACATGTACCAAGCAATTTGCAGCCTTTGGCTTTAAGATCCTCAAACTTCTCCTGCAAAATGTAGAAAGAATACACACCAGATTGACATTAGTCAGTAAATTAATTACGAAGAATTGGAATTAAAATATTAAGAGAGGAGAAAAAGCAAAAGTGGGAACAGGAATGAGGGAATACATGTTTACTGCAAGAAATGACATGGTAATCATTGGGACCGTTGCGGGAAGGATCGCAACAGAGGTGCACCTGTGCACCATTGCCTTTGAGCACATCATGAAGAGCATCAAATACCTCTGGCGGAACCAGGTTCCGCGACATGAACACATTCGCACCATTGAATACCTTTGCCTTTAACATATTACTCTTCAATCTTTGATCTGTCTGTCTCGGTGCTGCACTGAAGCATAGGCTCTTAGGGTTGTGAAGTGAATGGAAACAGCCTCTAGAAGGATACCTTCAGAAGATGAATTGGCGAGTGGATGAAAAATTAGGTTTATGCAATGAGCTTCAAAGAAAGCACTACACAATAATGTTTTTTCATAGACAAGTATTACATCCTCACAAATCAAATACCGTGTCAGTGAGTGGCTGGGTACATGCAAATTCAATCTAATACAGAACACAGAAAACCTCTTTACTGCCCCAGTCCAGCCACTGTGTATCTATTGTGACCACATCCTAATTAACTATCTTAGCAACATTCAGAATTTTTATCAGCATCAATTCAACTAAATTTTCATCTCCAATCATAGCAACTTTCATGTATAAGTCTCTGACAAATTCATTAAAAGTTTCACCTAACATCATTCTAATAAATTTGAACATAACATGATAACATTTACCCCAATCTCAAGGAAGAGCTAGTTCAAAAAAAAAAAAAAAAAATACAGCTATATACAAACGGAGCTAGTTTGGCTCTCTCTCTCTCTCTCTCTCTCTGATAATAAAATTGTTAGAGAGTAGAAACAGAGCAGAGCGGAGCATACCGGATCTAAAGCCAGCGTGCTGCGACCGTTTGGAGAGCGGCGGCGTGCGGCGAGCAAGAGTTTCAGTAGAGCAAGGGCGAGCAGCAGCAGCCGGGAGCTTCAAGGGAGCAAAGGCGAGCAGCAAGCCACACTCAAGGGAGGAGAAGACGCGAGGCACGGCGATGATAGAACGGCGTTGAAGGCGCTACGACGTTAGGTAGGGCAGCGAAGGCGCGGAGACAATGAAGGACAAAGGAAAGATTAGGGGTTGAAAACAAGTGAGTGAGAAAAAAGATTGTTTGGCGGGAAGAACCAAAGGGGGTGCTCACGGGTCACGGGTATCCGATCACCCGTTCAAACCCGAACCGATCTGATTAATTTGGTTTAAAAATTGTATTTTAAGCCTATAAAATCAAATTATTCACATAATGACCCCTAAAATAAATTTGATTCATTTCAGCCCAACTCGTGTCTCGTGATAGTGCCTAAAGCCGAAACCCTTCCGAGTTGTGTTCTTCTGAGTTCTGAACGTGTAGGTTGGAATCATAGCAACAGCGACAGCAATAGCAATGGCAAGAGCGGCGCTCCTCCAATTGGTACGGTCACAGAGCAGGCATCATTTCTTTACAAAAGCTCCTTCAGGTTTCTCTTATTCCTCCTTCATCTTCTCCCTCTCCCATTATTTCTGCTCTTTTCGCTTCCTGCTTCTTCTTATTCGTATGGTAGTACTGATCTGTTCAGTCTTCAGTGGATTATAGTGTGCCTGATTGTCATACACGTCAATGCATAGATTCGATAGAGGCTAAGAAAATTTAGGGATTAGGGTTTATCTTGCGCGTTGAGGCTGAATGAATAAATCTTGAATCAAAATGACCGGATCGATCCTAGCGTTTATAATATTTTGAAATCAAACCAAAGCTTTTGATCTTCAAGAACTGTAACATGGTCACAGGTTGTGGTTTGATTTGTTTTCAAGTCATGGTTCCCGCTATGATACAACTTGATCAGAAGATATGGAAGAATGTTAAGGATTTTAATGGTTAAACTTTTCTGTTCTTTTTTTAAAAAAAAAAAAAAAAAAAAAAAAATTCAATACAACAGCGAATGTTAGATGTGAGGTGTGAGAGAACGTTATTCTTTGCTAATTTTGGTCTTATAAAGTGAAAAAAATTGGTAGAGTGATAAAATGAAAGAGGTTAATCACCATTAAATTTGTAATTTTCTATCGTACATTAAATACTTACTTTATCACTTTACTTATCTCCTCACTTCAGAGGATCTTAATCCATGGTTTACTTTTCATGAGATTTGAGGATAGGCAAAAGGAGCTCATTTTTCTGCTAAATCCAATTTCAGCTCTGATTGTTCCTCTTCTAAATGTATTCTTGATCTGTATTGGAAATGCCTGCCGACAACTCAAAGGTTTCTCTTAATTCCCCTATCTAATCAACCTACTACTGTGGATGAACTCCTCATAGTTTCTTAATGGAAGATGTCAAAACCTTTGTATTACAGCCACCTGGAAAGCCTCCCGGCTTACTTTTTGGACACAATAGTATCAACTCTGAAGCCAATTCTACCTGCATTTCTGCATAGTCCTCATTACCTCACCTGAAAATACCTGTAGGCTTGGTTTGCTATCCTATGTGTCATCAATGAAGACTGCAAACATATCCAATTTCTGCTATTGACCCTTGCTTATTGACCCTTGCTTATTCTTCAAATCTTGGTGCTACATAGTTGTGTTTCCAGTTTTCTCGTAGCATTTCTGCAGTTGGTCCTTCTGTCTCTTTCCTGTCTTTGATCAACTCCAACCCTAGGTTTCATATTCTTCTGCTTGGTGCCTCCATGCATTGAAGCCTCAATTGTGGCCATGAATAGAACTCTGAAGTTTTCCAAGGTCTGGTAATAAGTGATAGAATTGAATCAGAAAATAGAGAATCAATGGAAACAGGGATTTTGGTTATAATGGGGTATGTGTTAATGTGATTGCAGAAAAATAAATGTAAGATGTCCGAGTACATTATCTAAGTGATCCTACTTCCCTCAAGTTTTTTACAAGCCTTCTGAAATTCTGCGATCCTTTTTGTTACCCCTCTTAACTCCAAACCTTAGCAAATATTATATTCATTGAAAGACTAAAATGCAATGGAGTATGTAGCTGGAAGTAGAACCTCGTAGTTCCTGCATAATACAGGGAAAAATGTAATGTTATGGTTGTCATATGTGAATTAGTTATTGCTATTGTAATGGATTTAATGACTACTCACCTATTAAGTTCTTACTAAAATACGCTTTCTATATCATGCTTCAAATGTTCAGAAAAATCTCATAGCTCATTTTCCATTTTATCGATGCTTGTCTTAATGTTCATCTAATTTAGTTAAACTAAATCAGTTAGATTGTTCTGCTGTAGTATACGGTGCTCTGATTTCTGACTGGTTGGAATGCCTTCGCATATGATTTTATATCTGTATTAATGTTTTCATTTCCATGCTTCCATTGTTCAGCACTTCATCCTTTTCGGTCCTCAACACATGGATGGCCCATCAATTCAAATCCTACTTTCAAAACTTCCTCCCAACTTGCTGCTACCCAAATAAGACGGGCATCTCAATCTGCAACTGCAGAGGGAGACAATAAGATTAGCATTGGACCTCGAAGTGGAGGACAATCCCAGGAAGATAACAAGGAAGCCGGAGTTGTTTATTATGGTCCAATCTCAAATACCATTAAAAAAGTGAAGCTTCTGTCTCTCTCAACTTGCTGCCTTTCAGTATCGTTGGGTCCAGTCATAACCTTCATGACATCCCCTGATATGAATGTCATCCTGAAAGGCGCGGTGGCATCATCTGTTATATTCCTTAGCGCCTCAACCACTTTTGCCCTTCACTGGTTCGTTAGCCCTTACGTTCACAAACTGAGGTGGCAGCCCGGCTCGGACAGCTTTGAGGTGGATATGATGACGTGGCTCGCAACTTTTACTCCTAAGACTATTAAGTTTGCTGATATTCGTCCACCACAGACCAATAGGCCTTTTGTGTCATTTAAGGCTAACAACAACTTTTACTTCGTCGATGCAGAGCACTGTCATAACAAGGCACTTCTGGCCAGACTCACCCCACAAAAAGAAACTCGTCACGACTCAGCTTTCAAAAACTTGTGATTTGAAACATGTTTTATAGTAATTTGCCTTTAGGATAAGTGAGGAGTATTTAGCCCTGGCTTGGAATTTTGCTCCCTAGAGATTTGATCACATGTTCGGATATCATGAACTGTTTTAGATTTGATAAATAATGTGCACAGTTGGTGTCGCATTTTACGCTATATATGAGGAGGCATGTTTGTTAAGAATTTGGAGAATAATTTTATTAAAAAATGCTATATCCACATAAAAAATCATTCACTATGTATTTGAGTGAGTGGCTAATTTTTTGTGAATATCTATGTATATTGTTAGATTTTATATTGTATCTGAGGTATAGTTGATGTAGTGAGTAGTAGTTTTATTGAGATCAACTAGTGTAGACAGGACAGGACAATGCACGGAAAACTTAAATTAGAAATATTTTTTTTATCTTTTTTAAAAGTTACTAAGATACATTTTAAATGATTCTTTATGATTTGGATAAATTTTTTATGATTAATTTTTTTGTCTCTGCATAGATTTTAACAAAGCCTAAAAAATCATAGAACCACCATCAGTCCATCACCAAAGCCCACAACCATCATACAAACCACCGTCAGCACCTCTCTCTCTCTCCCGTAGAACCACCACCACCAAAGCCCACAACCACCATACATACCACCGTCAACATCTCTCTCTCCCCCCCCCCCCCCTTTAAGAACCACCACCACTGAAGCCCAAAATCACAATACAAACCACCCTCAGCAGCTCTCTTTCTCTCTCTTAGAACCACCACCATCGAAACCCACAACTACTATATAAACCACCGTCAACACTTTTAGTGAGTCACCCATCCAATGAGTCACCTATGAACAAGAAAGCCACACTCACATCATGTTCATTGTCTCTTCAATTCAAATGCTTCATAAAAAAATAATTTTTTTTCATTGATTTTGGAAGTTAGGTGATTAAATTTCATTTGGATTTTTTTCTATTTACAGGGATTAATTGACAAAAGATAATATCAAAGCGTATGATTTTGGTTCAGAGAAGTGGCTCTTTATGATTTTGTTTATGTTTCAATTTAGCTTTATTAATTATCATTTGAGTTTGATGATGGTCTCTGGAAGTTTGGAATATTCAAAAGAAAAAAAAAAAAAAGAAGGGGAGAATGACTCTGTTGAAGGATGGCTATCAGTGTGGTGCTTTTCTAAGAGTGTTGAAATTGAGGGAGTGAAACGGAATTAAGACAGGGGAAGAAGGAAAGAGATCAGTGTAAGGGGTATTTTTGTTATTTTATCTTTTTCGGTCCCTATATTTATTTCATACCATCAATTTAAACCAAATATAATATATAAATTTAATTTAGTTTCAATCATTTAATCTTATTTTCTAGGTCTTAGATTCTAGTTTTCAGTTTCATCTCTTTCTCAAATTCTACCTAAACATATTTGACAATAATGATAGGTACAACTAAAGGCAATAAAATGTTGACAAAATTGTAACAAATTAAGAAATAAATGATTTCTTATTGCTAAACAGTAAACACGTTAAACTTTATAAGATGAAAGATGATGATATATTCATAACAGTATTATCCCTATAGATAATTAGAAATTAAGTTACAAAATCATAAAGTTCATTTTTTTGCCATGAAAGTTTAGAATTTACCGAAGATCATTAGCTATGTTTTAGCCATTTTTTTTTATCTTTTCACGACTTTATAAATTTACCTTTTCCTGTTAACAATTCAATTACATCTAACATGCATAATAAAAAAATTTAATCAACCACTGTTTGTTTTAAAAATTATTATAGTAATATAAATTAATAAAGGATAAAAGATTTAAAAACAAATGAATTTATATAATCAGGTGAGACTGCTATTCATTGCGACTCAAAACATTAGCATGATGAAAAATTTTTTAAAGAAATATTATGGTTATTTATCAATGGATAGAGTAGGGTATGATTTAGTGTGAACCCTAACTCTACCCGTGGGTTGAGTTTTCATTTATAATTCAATCCTACCCTATTCGCGGGTTGAGAATCTCTCAACCCTAACCTTACCTGCACTCAACCCGTGGGTATCCAACCCTATCCGCAGATTGAAAAAAAATAGCAAATTAAATAATATTAAAAACATAATTAAAAGTCTTTTAAAGACCACAATATATTAAACATATAATTTAAAAGTGCAACTTAAATAACATAATCAAATCATAAACAATATAAAAATGGAAGAGTCTTTTATATATTTAATGTATAAAAAATAAAAATTGAAATTATAGTTGAGTGATTAAGACCCTTTTATATAACTAAGAGGTCATGTGTTTTATTTTCAACTCTAACATTTTTTTATAAAATTATATATTATATATGGAGTGCGGGTTGGGCGGGTAGGGTTGAATCTAAACCCTAACCATATCCTACTCACAAGCAAACCCGCTTCACTCTCAATCTGCTCCGCTGCGGGTAGGGTTGTCAACTCGATTCGAGTGGATTGTGTTAGTCGATAAGCACGTTATATTCAATACTCAAGAGAGGGGTGAATTGAGTATATAAGCAACAATGATAAATTTTGCGCGGAAACGTAAATGACTTGAATATAAATAACTCAAGTAAATTGAACTTGTATGTTTCCAAGGACTTAGGCCACTTCCTAAGTACTTACAAGGAGCTTTTACAATTTCAAAGAGCTTGTGAAATATAAATAACAATAATGTAAGAGATAAGGGATAGAGATACGATACACCAAATTTATAGTGGTTCGGCCAAACACTTGCCTACGTCCACTCTCTTCTAATCGCAATTAGAAGTTTCAACTAACCAACAAGCTTCAAGGTGCTTGTAAAACCGTTACAACCAAGAGTGTAGAGAAACACCTCAAGGACTAGACCACTCCACTCGAAGTAATCCCAACTTCAAGATTTCCCTTGAGTGCTTAGCTTGCTCTAGG
>JASCZI010060699.1:32424-46052 GCA_036250425.1 Stylosanthes scabra | reverse complement strand
TTTCTTTTATATATATATATATATATATATATATATATATATATATATATTATACAAAAGTCTTATTCATTCACAATATTATATTATATTCCTACTTTCTCAAAATCATTCATTTATTAACTTTTTTCTTAATCATTTGCAAGCAAATAATAACTCAACATTATACCATGGAGCACCATTATTTAGCAGCAATCACCAAACAAACTGATGCTTATTAGTTCTTTAAAGTTCGTGTGATTCGTCTATGGAAAGAACCTCTTTGCTTACTTTAATTTTGTGTCACTTTACAATTTTAGCAACTATAAATAAAATTGACGATAAATTTGAATGAAGTTATGTTGAATGTGAAAAATGTAAGAAAAAAACACCAAAAAATAAGACAACTACTAAGATAATTCTATATGCTACACAATAATAATAATAATATACTAACTTAACTTGCTTTACAGGTACAGAATTAACTTAAAGGTTTAAGATTAAACTGTTGCAACGACTTTTATATTATTTGCATCGGAAAAACTCAACATAAATGAAAGAAAAAAATGAACAACACAAAAGAGGGAGGCATCAACTGTTTCACATAAGTCAATCATCAACACAATATATTCAAAAAAGAAAAAAGAAACAACTCTCACCTGAAAGAAAAAACAAAAAAAGGAATAGAATTATCAAACGACAATACACAACTAACCCAAATTTTATTATCACTACATTACGACAAAATTTACTATCAGCATAACACAACTAATAAAATTACAGACATGCATAGCATAAAAATATATAAAATATAAAGACTGCATAAAGCAAGTACCATTTGACGCACTGTTCCGATTCCCTGCTTATTGATGCACATACAGACACCCCCAATGATTGATTACTTCATTTTGCAAATCAGTCCAGACAGCAACGTTTGTGCTATACATTTGCATTAATCCATATGAGATTATATTAAGAGCAGATGAAGAAGCTAGAAAGCCACCCACAGGGATATAAGCATTCCGTAGGTCCAATTCGCAGTACCTAGTTTACATATAAGTCTCGTTGGCACGTCTTTGAAAATTTGGGAGACGTACCCTGACTTTATTCATTGATTTCCACTGCTCAACTTGCTTATATTTTAGCATAACCTTCAAAAAATAAACATTGAAAAAAAGAAAAAGCTATATGATTCAACTGATAAATATTAGTATTAATGTTGTGTGCAGCCTACAATTTGGACAATTCAAAGTGGAAGTTTCTAAAGTCCAACACTTAAATATAAATACTCCAGATTTTGACTTCATGAAATGAATATCATCACACAAAGCTTAACCTTGATCAAATGAGTTTGTTAGTTGTAACAAGTTCTGAATTCTACACACAAGTGTTAGAAAACAAAAAAGTTTGATGGGAATTTTCCTGCTTTTAGTATTTCAACTTCTCTGGAATCTCCCTATCATTGTTCATGCCCAGAATCAATCAGGTTTGGTAGTAGTCACGTCAGAATTTCAATCAGAATCCCAAGTAGTAGTGCTTCTTTCTCTTACAATAACTTCTGTTTTAAACTTTTCAACTTCCCATTTTTCAGGCTTTGTTAGCATTGATTGTGGACTTGTGGATAAAGAAAGTTACACAGATGAAACAACTTCCATATATTACACTTCAGATTCCAGCATCATAGACAGTGGTGAATGCCACAGCATATCATCCAAATATAAGTCTTCTTCACTTGGCAAACAGTTCTGGAATGTTAGAAGTTTCCCAGAAAGAATCAGAAGCTGCTATACCCTTAATGTCCCTCAAGGAAGAAGAAGCAAGTATCTACTTAGAGCCAGGTTCATGTATGGAGACTATGATGGTAAAGATTCACTTCCACAATTTGATATCTATGTTGGATCTAAATGGTGGGAATCTGTGGTTTTTGAGGATCCAGCAAGTATAATTACCAAGGAAATCATCTATGTTGCTTCATCAGATTATGTTCATGTTTGCCTAGTTAACACCAACAAGGGTACACCTTTCATATCAGCTTTAGAGATTAGAGTTCTTAACAATGATGCTTATCTAATTAACTCGATGGAGCTTCTCGCGCGGTATGACATAGGATTACAGGATGATAAAATAGTCAGGTGAGGTGATTATTGATTAATCTCATTCCCAAGCTATGGATCTTAATTAAGACTTTTATTGATTAATCCATTTTTTGATGTTGTTTTTTCCTGATCAAAGATTTCCAGATGATGTCCATGATAGAATATGGACACCTTACAATTCAAAAGATTGGAAACAGATAAACACTTCTCTGGCTATAGACAAGGGAGAAACTTCATACAACTTTTTACCATTACCACCTTCTACTGTGATGGAAACAGCAGCAATTCCAGCAAATAACAATGATAATATAGAATTTAGCTTCCATTCCAAGCATAATGCTTTTGCATACTATGTGTACTACTTCGTCGCCGAAATCCAGAAGCTTGAAGCGAATCAAGTTAGAGACTTCAACATTTTTTTGAATGGGGATGTTGTTAATAATGGTCCAGTGGATCTTGTGTATCTGAAGAGCCGGTATTACATATCGGTTTTGAATGAACCTCGGTTCGAAGTTTGGATTAACAGAACAAGCAGATCAACTCTTCCACCTCTTATCAGTGCAATAGAGATATATATGACTAAGGATTTCTCACAATCACAAACAAACCAAGCTGATGGTATGCATTTAGCTACATATATAGATTAACATTATTTCTTGTTGAGTTACTTCTAACATTTATAAGAACAGCTGCTGCTATAATGAATGTGAAGTCAAATTATGGAATAAAAAGAAATTGGCAAGGAGATCCATGCACTCCACTGAGTGACTTATGGGATGGACTTAACTGCAGCTATGCTGATTCTTCTTCACCAAGGATCATATCCTTGTAAGTTTTGGTTTATTTTATCATTAGATGAAACTACATAGTTTTCTCTTTGATGATATTGATGAACTTTGATTATAATCATGGTTTTAGGAACTTATCTTCCAGTGGTTTAACTGGAAATATAGCATCAAGCATATCAAATTTGAAGTCAATAGAATATTTGTAAGCCACTGAATCCATTATCAGATGTAGAATTATAAATACTAAGATATAAGGTTCAAGAATTGAGCAAAAATAATTTGTTCCAATTTTAGGGATTTATCAAACAACAGTTTGACAGGAGCAGTGCCTGATTTCTTATCTCAGCTGCACTCCTTGAGGGTTCTGTAAGTTAGATATTTTCATATTGGAAAATTCTTTTGATTTTTAATTCTGTTCAGAAGTGAAGCACTCAAAATTTTTTCTCCAATGAAGGAACCTGCAAGGGAATCAGCTAACAGGAACAGTTCCAATGCAACTCAGAGAGCATTCAAATAAGGGCTTGCTTAAATACAGGTATGCTTTATACTTCAAATTTCAGTTCCAAATAGTAATACCTTCTGTTACAAGTTCCAAAGGAACGTGTTTATTAATTATTTTTATTATTATTGTAATTGCAAGTTTTGGAGGAAATCAAGATCTTTGCTATTCAGGTTCATGCAACAAGAGTAATAAACTTGTGGCTCCATTGGTGGGATCACTAGGTGGAGCTTTTTTTATTCTAGCAGCAGCAATCACTTCTTTTTTCATATTCAAAAGACATAGAGTAGCCTCTGAAATGGGGAATCTGAGAGCATATTCAAGAATAAAGATGGAACTAGAGTCAAATAAACAACAATTTAGCTATGCTGAAGTCCAAAAAATCACCAAGAATTTCACAAGGATTGTGGGTAAAGGAGCATCTGGAATGGTGTACCATGGCCATGTAGGTGACACAGAAGTTGCTGTCAAAATGCTGTCTCCTTTAGAAGACTCAAACTCAGCCCAAGCATATCTCCAATTTCAGGCAGAGGTGATCTTAATATAATTAATCATATGATTTAACTAATTAAAAGTTTATTAAGTTAGTTAATTAACAGAAGGAGATTTGAGTGTGATTGACAGGCAAAACTTCTGGCTATAGCTCATCATAAATGCTTGACACCTCTTATAGGATATTGTGATGATGGCACAAACATGGCTCTCATCTATGAATACATGCCTAATGGAGACTTAGCCCACCACTTATCAGGTATGTTATTATAGAGAAAGTCTTGGGAGCCAACGCATTTGACAGTGATGGTAAATGAGTTATCGATGATAACTCGTTAATTATTGGCTTCCTAAGGGCTCCATAATGTTGGTTTTGTAGGACTATTCGTTACTATATATATCATTCACTAATAAATACCAACATGTTAATTAATCTATTAATTAATTAACTTTGTAAGTAATGCAGATAAAAGTGAAACTACATTGAGTTGGCAACAAAGGATTCAAATTGCAGTGGATGCTGCAGAAGGTTAGTACACATATGAATGGAAATTATTAAAGTTAATAATTAGAAATTAAATCATATTTGGAGTTTATGAATGCAGGATTGGAGTATCTACATGAAGGTTGTTGTCCAGGAGTTGTTCACAGAGATATAAAGTCCAAAAACATATTACTAACTGAAAAATTTAGAGGCAAATTGGCTGATTTTGGTTTGGCCAAGATCTACCCTAATGAAAATGATACACACATGTGCACTGTTGTTGCTGGCACCCCTGGATACCTTGATCCACTGTAAGTTGTTAATTAATTAATAATTACTGTGTAAATACATTGATTAGTATGAACATGTAAATAAGTTAGAACTTGTTAAAATGTGTGTGTAGGTACCACAGATCAAGCAAGTTGAGTGAAAAAAGTGATGTTTATAGTTTTGGAGTGGTTTTGCTAGAGATAGTTACAGGGCATCCAGCTATAAGCAGCAAAACAGAAGAGAGAACTCACATAATTAGATTGGTTGGATCTATGCTTAGTGAAAGGGAGGTCAATGATATTGTGGATCCAAGATTAGAAGGAAACTTTGATGTTGAATCTGCAAAGAAAGTGTTAGATATTGCAATGGCTTGTGTAGCAGCTGCTTCCATTAACAGGCCAACAATGAGTTATGTAGTTGCTCAACTCAAAAAGTGTTTGCCAAGTGATGATGATGATGTTGAAAATAATAAGATTCTTGTAGTTCATCAGAATCAGTTATTGCATGGATCTGATATTCATGAAAATTTACCAGCTGACAGCAGCATAATTGATATAATTAGTGGAGAGAGCTCTCTAGAAAGGTAGAGATTTTTTGGAACTGTTGAAAAGTATAAATCTAATTAATTATTCAATCTTTTTTCATTTTTGTTTTCATCTTCCTTCATTAGATTCAAGAGTTTTCATGAACATATAAATTAAATTTTTTTTCATTTCTATCCTCAACCTTCAATTCTGCTGCAATTTCAAGAGAATAATTAATATCAGTATAGTATATTTAAGTTTTTCCTAAGAGTGGTCATTATTCAAAGTTTTAAAAATGAAACTGTTGATACACATACATACATAGATAGAAACAAAAAAACTTTTGGCATTAGAAATCTGAATTAAACAAGTATATTCTCTGAAAAGACAATTGTCATATATTTAGACTGGTATTTTACCGGAAGAAGGGGTGAGTAGTGAGTGGGAGATTAGGATAGACTTTTGTATATTTTGATGATCAAATTAAAGTTGAGAATAGTTCAAAAGCATGACAGAGTAAAAGCGGAAAGGTTTCAATTTTGTACTGGGAATTATCACATGCAGAGTAGCACTTAGGCATGTGCTTAGTCAAGATATTCGAGCCAATATATATTTATTTTGTTTGTAGCCGTCGTTATCATACTCATCATCATTAACAATATCATTACTTTCATTAAGAGTTTGATGAGAATATATAATTTTAGAAGGTTTTTGAATAAGACATAGATCAAGGTTATATAGTACAGCTACAAACATACACTGGTGCCAAAAAAGAAGAATATACACACTTAGTTACATACACGTGCTGAGCAATGAGTCTTAAATAGTGATTTTCAAGAAGCACGCTTTGGGTTGAATCAAGGAGACAGGACCACTGACTCACCTTCACTACTCTTAAGAGAATGTCTCTTCTCTCTTCCATTCAATTAATTAATTAACTAATATTAATAGCCCTTCAACATCTCAAAAAAATTCTCTTTATTTAATTAATCTGTAATCTTACGTGTATCACAGTACACTTTCACACTTTCTATTTATAATACGGAAGATATAAATATAAGAAAAAAATTCACAAAATACATTAATACAATATACAATAGTATAAAAATAATTATCTATAGCACAAAAAAAAAAATAATAGATGTATAAAAGTGTACAATACTACACGTAGATTAATTCTTAATTAATTAATTGCATAGATTACTATAATATATTGCACTTATTCAAAACTTAAAGTGACCACCACTTTCTAACCCTTCATCTTGATCATAATCATAGGTGTTATAATTATGCTTCATCATGCACCTTTCTGCAACCTAAAAAGGTTGTGCAAATTCAACTTTCACTACTACTTTATTTCATTGTAAAATGTAAACCATCTTGATGGAGGAGAGAAAGTATTTTGATCATGATCAAATTCAAAGGCATGCATTAGTAATAATAATAGTTTAATTAATTAACCAAAAGCATCTCATGCATGCATGGTTCACATTGACTACTACTATGCTATATAATAATTAATAATAATTAACAATTAAACATAATACATTGAACATGAAGATCAAGTGCTAGGGTTTATGATGGGGAAAATAGGGAAAAGAAGGGTTGAAAGAGAAAGCAATGGTGGTGGTAGGAGGAGGAACATTATTGTCAAGCTTGTTGCCTAAGGTTTCAAGAGCTTTGACCTGTGATCTAAGAAACTTGAGGTAGTTAGCAGCTTCATCAAGCATTGAAGCAGTGTCCATCTTGCTTCCACCAGGAACAATCTTCTGCAAAACCCTAATCCTCTCACTTATTCTCTCCCTTCTTTGCCTTGCAGCCACTGTTTGAGGATCACTTGATATCTTCACATTCTTCCTCTTTGGCTTCTCTGCAACCTCCAATCCCAAGTTCACAGGCCTGAATGCTGCTGCTCTGTATATCATCTCCTTCATCTGTGCTATGGCCTCTGGATCAGGCTCTTCAATGGTTGAATGTGATGAATTAGGTTGCTGGAAGTTGATGTTTGATGAACTACCACCACATCTTGGTTTCTTGGATCTTGGTGGAGGAGGATTCTCTTGGATAAGCTTGAAAACGCCGCTTTCAGTGGAGGAAGGAGAATTACTATGAAAGATACTGAAGTAGGGAGCAGTGGTGGTTGCTGCAGCAGCAGCAGAAGAAGATTTGATAAGGTGATCATATTGGTCATTGATGATGCTCCTCTTTGAAGTTTGAGATACTGTTTCATTATCATGATGATGATAGTGCATGTTATTGTTTTTGATAGAAGCATTATTGGTTTCAGATTCAGCAGAGGAAGCAGTGATGGCTCCATAATTAGTGGTGAAGTTCCAGAAGTTTCTGCAGTCAGATAGAATAATGGAGATGCCATCATCTTCATCAAGAGAAGTAGCAGTAGTAGTGTCTGTGTTGCTGTTGGTAGCTGAAAGCAAGCAATCCAGTGATTCAAGGGATGATGATGATGATGAGCCATTATTGTTGTTGTTATTATTATTCTGTGTTGTGCTGTTGATGAGTTGTTGTTGTTGGTGGGCCATGTTGAAATCTGGCACATAGTTGACTACTGAAAGTGATGGCCATGATTGATGATTAGATGTTATTAAGGCTTCTTCTACT
The DNA here is from genome assembly GCA_036250425.1 of Stylosanthes scabra. Lineage (NCBI taxonomy): Eukaryota > Viridiplantae > Streptophyta > Magnoliopsida > Fabales > Fabaceae > Stylosanthes > Stylosanthes scabra. The sequence goes on along the minus strand of JASCZI010060699.1, from coordinate 38,304 downwards.
TCCCAACTGGTTGATGATGATGATGATGATTTCACTGCCATAATAACATTGTTGTTGTTGCTGCCAGATTCTGGTGCTGCTGCTGATGAGTACTGATGAACCATGTTGCTCATCATCATCACTTTTTCAGAATTTGGATATGCATGATGATGATGATGAGACTTGTGCATCTCTTGCATGGGATTATTAACAAACATGGAGTAATCTTCTCCTTCCAACATTGCTATGTTGTTAGCAGCAAGTTGTGAAGGATCCCAACCCAGACCATCCATGGATGAATGAAGAGATCTAGGTAGTTTCAACTTCTTATGATTGATGCTGTTACAGTGTTACCTATATAGCATGTTTGTATATTATATATAAGAGAATTGAAATGGATAGAAAAAGATATAACTGTTGTGGTTGGTACAAAAAATAAATGCAGTGTTGAAGAGCTTACCAAATGTAGATCTATCTAGATGCTTCCAGAACACAGAATAGGGTGAGAATCCTTGATGTTCTTTCCAATTTCAACAACTGAAGAGATAAGACATGTAAGAGGATTAAATGTCAGCTTCTGATATATACTGATAGCATTGATTAACTCTCTGATTTAATTATGAAAATTGTTATAAAGAGAAATATATGTAACAACTGATTAAGGACTCTAAAATTTTCTAGTTGCTAGTTACAAGACATGCAGATAGAGAGCAGATCCATTTAAGGAACTGATGTGATGTGATGAGAGAATAAAGATTACTGTACCTTCAGATGCCATGAAGTAGTGCTTTGTGTTTGTTGAAGAGAAGCTTATATATATAGACATTACATTAGATAGATAGGAACAATAAAAAGGTACATGCTTTTACAATAAAAACAAGTTATTGGTACTTGAACAAGTATGTCAGGAATTGCATATTAAATAATAGCCATTTAGGCATGTATCATACAGGGGAATTAAATTAGAAAAGAAAAAACAGATTAGATATTCCATTGTATCAGGTTTTAATATTTTTAACGATTGATTTTAAATTAATTTTAATTATAAAATATTTTATAATTAATATCAATGATAAAAAACATTGAAATACCTTTGATCCGTTTTCTATAATATAATACTGGTATGCTTTTAACAGTTTTAGTACCGTTTAATGGTTTTGAAAAAGATAAAGGCCTTTGTATTTTTTTAAACAGAGGAGCATGAGGTTTTAAATTAGAATTTTGCATCTCTAGCTAAATTGATTGAATGTGTTATTCAGTATTTTTTAAAAGAAATAATTTTAAGTGAGAAAGCTCTGACCTCTTTTAGTTGATTATGTATATTCCATGCGCTCTGTAAAGTTGCAGTGAAAACTGCAGTAAAAGTGAGGAGCATCTTTAAATAATATCACTCTCTTTTCTGTTAATCATAGATTTAATCATACTCCTTTTTGATGCTTTCACTTTATACCACAGTATTTATTTAAGTTAGGGTGGTAAAACTCTTTGTGGAATCTAAAATCAGAAAAAGCACACTACTGAAGTTAGATTCATCAACTTTTCACTTCAAAGTTGAAAGTAGATAAATAAACTAATGGAGTTGATCTGTTGATGACTCAAATCTGTGATTTTTTTACTGAGTATATATATATATATATATATATATATATATATAACTCCTAAGCATCTAAGCTCTTCTTTTCATATAAATGCTTTATGAGTTGTATATATATTAAGGATCAAGATTAAAGACCCCAATTTCGTTTTCTCTACTGTATATATCTCTATTTTTTTACCAAAATAACTAAGAAGTTTATATAATACAGATATAAATAATATAGATGTAAATTTTATTAATAAGATGTGAGAGTTTACATTTATATTTTATTTTACTTTAATTTTTTAAAAATATAAAGTGTAAAATTATACTATAAAAAATATTTTAAATTTTTATTAATTTACATATTTACTGAATGTAAATAAAAAATTATATTATCATAACAATAATTTGTATTCAGAAAAATAGAGTAGTGGAGCATTGAAACGTGTTGGCAATGGCAGGGTAGCAAAATTAAGGGATCCAGATTAGTAGATAGAAAAATAAAGAAAAGAGCAAGTTGGTGATTCAAATTTGTCTCATCAGAAATTTAGTATAACTTTGTTGTTGTTGATGGTGCATTATATTGCTCCCACGGGGACACAGAAAGTGTAGTAGTGAGTTCTGAGTTCTGATGAGTGCATACACATGCGCCCCATCATTACACAGCTCAGTCAATAATGGGTTCCCATAGCATATATCTATCTATTTCCTCAAATTCTCTTAGGTTATCAACTCGCGTATGTTCTTCTTTTACCATTTTCTTTGTTCAGGTCAAGACATATATAAATGTTGGAGATTCAACTTTCTTCATAGAAATCATTTGAAGTTTGTATAGTGGTTGAAAAAAGTTTTTCCCTAGATAAATAAATAACTTAAAAAGGATAAGCTACAGTAGTGTATAATGTAGGTAATAGATAGGTAGAAATAATAAGTCATATAATTGACTTAGTAATATCTAAAATCAAATTCACCATTTTAGGATTTGAATCGCACAGGTACAGTAATTTAGTGACAATAATAAACTTTTAAATGAAATTTAGATTCTCAACAAATTAATCCTTCAGTTATCTGTTGGGAGATACGTGAAAAAAAAAAAATCACCATCCTTAACTCAAATGTCGTGGTCAGATTCTTAAATGTCTCAGGTTGTCATGTTCTCTAGACCCACAATTATGTTCCTGAAGCTTCAGTCAAATGTTTCGGCTTTATCTTCCAATTGGTGCACCACATTAATTTTCTTCCTATTATAGTTCATAGTTAATTAATAATAAAACTGTATCCAAATGCCTTCTATACATTTAATCAATTGTGGTCCTATTACAATTAATCATACTTATTTTCAAATGCTATAGTTAAATTTTTGGGAATGGAAGAGAGATATAGAGATAGCACCAAAATAGATTGTCAAATTGGTGGGCCTAAATGTATGCCCAAATGGGGTTGGCTTATCGGCTCGGCTCCACGACTCACACAGTCACACGTGAACTCAGCATAGTTGTTTACACGTGGCTACATGTCATTGGTTAGAGTTGTGATGAGATAGATAGGGTTCACCCTTCACCCACATAGTTGGAAAATATTTCAATTTCAAGTGCAATGGGGACCAAATTAAATTAACACTCCCATCCAATCCAACCACCATCCATCTATCTATCTATCCTTAACATTATCTTTATCCCTTTCTTATCATATATAATTCAAATTATATGATGTGACATATTTCAAGTTCTTGAAGCAGAGTTATAATAACCTATGTTAGAAATTTAGAATCATGAACTAATAGTAATAGTACTTAATTGTTTTAAGTGTGAAGCCCTTGACTTAAGATTTGTATGTGTTGACTTGGCTCAAGTCAAGTATCACATTATTGAGTTTAGTGTGAGATTAATTAATTAACATGAGAATGATATAGCCTTGTATATGTTTTGGCTATAATAGAAAAAAAAAATATGTCATGAACAAGTACAAAATAATATGGTACAATACAACACATATAACTATCATTGAATTTGGTGATAAAGAGAAGAAGAAAAGGATGAAGTAGGGTATATGGACCATATATATAGTAGATGGGGATCACCCTATGCATATATAATGAATGTAAACCCATGACCTACAATACAAGTCTTACCAATTATGATTATGATCCATCTCTCTAATAATTAATAACCCTTAAATATGTAGTAGTAATAATAATACAATGATATTATATGTATCATTGAACATTTCCATACAGTTACGTATGAAACAGTTACGCATAGTACAAAAATGATGTATCTCAATACAAAAATTAAAATACAAAAAGAAAATAAGAGTTATAGGAAGATGTATACATATAGATTAATTCATAATAATAATAATAAGGAATGATTAATGTGAAGTAATTACAGAGAAATTGAAGAGTGGGCCATTACATGCCAGCTATTGCATGTATGTAGATGTCTTGGTTCTCTGCATGAAAATATATGAGCATGTATGTCGGCCAACACATGAATAAAGAGTGTGACCACTTACCATAGTTGTTGATAGAAAAGGAATTTACATTACATGTTTCTTCACCTACATATAGCAATTAAGGTACTGACTGTTTTTTCCTTCTGTGATCCTATGCATGCATGTACCACAGGTTTGTCACATTCTAGTACCCTACAAATGGAGATTGATGCTGACCCCCACGTACCTGCACACGCCCACCTGCCCCCACACAATCATCTATGTCTTTTTCTTTTCTTCCCACTTCCTACCTAGCTACCACAACTTCATGCATTATTATCATTCTCAATTACAGTGTATATTTCACTCTCTTACCAAACAGTAATACTCTTCCTAGTATTTACTGTACTCTGTATAAGCCAGGTTTAATTAGAGACAGTGATAAGAAATAACAATAATAATAAAAGAATTAAAATAAGATTAAATAAATCACTTTAATGGTACTTTGGGAATATAGACAAATGGCCCCTGAAACAGATATGGGCTATTTGTGCTCTGTACTAAGACACTTCTTTAGGGTACAAACTCCGGATCCCCAGAAAAGAGAGAGGATACAGACTCATTTATCAGTTTAAACATTCAATATTTCATGATGGACTTGCAGCTCACTCAGCCTTTCTTTTAAGTGTGCTCTGGCAAGTGAACAATATGATCCATTTTATGATGGACTTGTCATATGAAGTGGAATCAACACTCAACAGTGATCCACATTTTAAGGCTGCTAAGCATGAATGAAACCAGCCTCTCAGGGTGTCCTCCATGAACTCAATTTTTTGAAACTAGAATAGTTTTGGGAGGCAGACATTAGTCAGATCATGAAGCAAAGAAGCACCAATTTCCCCAACTATCTACCTTGAACACCCAACCTTGACTTATATCCTGTACCAAGCTTGTTATGCCCTGAAAGTTATGTCACACAATTAGAATACAAGGGACAAGGAGTAACAAGGGGAAAGCAAATAAAGTATACTCTAGAGAAACATGATAGTATGTAGAGATGGATTGCCTAAATGGTTAATTTTTTTTTTATTTTATATTTTATGGTAATAATACTTCTGGAAAAATATATCCAGCGTGTACTCGTCCATACTTTACAAGAAATCAAGAACTTGTGTAAACAATCCACATGAAGAGATACGTCAGATATTTCGCACAAATTTGTCACTCAATTTATCAGGCATCCGAAGTCCAAAGAAATCTCAAATATAGCAGAGAAAATGAGACAACGTCGAACCTTTTTACATGGAAAGGCGATTGCAAATCAACAAAGCTCTAGAAGGCATACACACTCAATATGAGGTGTGTGTGGGAACATGTCAACCGGCTGTAGGCTTACTAGCTTGTAACATCCTTCTATATTCTGTTCTGCCTGCTCAAAATCTTCAACTCAAATGATTGAATCTCAAATAATCAGAGCTAGCATATAAGAAAAATAACACGTACCACACCATGACAGAGATAATCAAGGTCACGAGCACATGTTGCAGGATTACATGACACATATACTATGCGAGGTACCCTAAGTTTAAGCAGGAATTTGATCAACTTCATGTGCATTCCTGGGCGATTGGGATCTGCAACAAATTTGGATCAAGAAAAATTACAGCCGGTACTGGGAATTGGTGATCTCCAGTTCAAAAAAATGCTTTTAATGGAAATGGAAATTGTTTGTCAAAGACTTGAAATAGAAACAAATAGAAATAGCAGTATAAACCAGCACTCCCTCTGTAAAAAAATAAAATAAAATAAAATATGCTTGTTCCTCGCAGTAGTATACAAATTAGTAAGACTTCAGAGCCAAAATACCAGAAATGATAATGTCAGGTTTA
>JASCZI010060699.1:3313-19432 GCA_036250425.1 Stylosanthes scabra | reverse complement strand
GCTTGCGGATGGCGTTCTCGGCGTAGATTCGAGCGCCGTCCATGTTTCCTTTCTCGATGGCTTTCTTGACCTTGAGCTTCTCCGATTTCTCCTCCTTCTCGCACTTCCGTGCCTGGCGCTGTAGCGATTTGGAGGTGAATTTGAGTTCCATGATCTGGTTCATCAGTTTCTCCGTGTTCCCCATGATGATCTAGGGTTTTCTCAGAGACAAAATTGGGGAAATTTGAAACAAAAGAGAGGAAAAAAGATAGAGAATAATATGAATTTGGATGGGAAGGTGTATTGTGCTGTCTATTGTGGGAAACAGGAAAGTGTTAGCGTTTACCACACGGTTTGGGCTTCTTCTTCGAAATTTCGTTATTCTTTTGATTTATTTTTTTTGGTGTGCGTCCCAATTGAATTGGAATGGGCCCAAAAAGGGTGGTTCACAAGGTTGTAAGCCCCGTTGTGTTGGTCGTTCCCAACAACCTATGTGAATCACTGTAAATTCGGCCAAGTGCTTCGGCGGCAATTTATGGGCTCCACACGTGTCTCAGCCAAATTGTCAGCACGAAGCTTTACTCGTTATCGAGCCTGCATCTCTACAGATAGGGGCCCGGGGACTTTCCAGAGCCAAGCAAATTGCAATGACCCAATCACATCACCTTGTGAACCAGTTGCATTCTGAAACCAGCTTGCACATATATGAACATGTTAAATTTCTGATTATTGGCCGATGTGGGACTTTATCACATGTCCCCTTCATGTTCATATAGCTATTAGCTAGATCAGGCTAATGCATAAGTTGTCATAAACTTTGTGATCATTTCAGTAAATCAAGCACGAGCCTCAGAAATGACTGAGTAACAAATGAGCCACTGAGTTTAATATTATCAATGACCGACTATAACTCTCTTACATGCCCAATATGACATCTTCTTCGCACTATTGATCTTCCTTTTATTCTTTTTAATCTGTCAAAGTTTTGCAATAATCATTATTTTTCCTTTATTTATTATCATGTTCATTGGTATTATATATTTAATCCATTAATAAAAAATCACTATTCTCAGAAATAGTGAGAATGTAATTTGAAAGATAGGCGCATCTCACTCGCAACCCTGCCAATTGGCTACCGAGGGCCTTAAACAGGAAAAAAATGCAAAATCCTTAGGAGAAAAATAACATTTTTTTTTCTTATGCATTGTTAAAGAAAAAGAACGAAACAATGATTACGATTCCTTAAATAAAATATCGTTCACGAGAAATGTAAGCAGAGTTTTGAGAAATGCAGGCAAAGTCCTTCATTTTAAGAGGTTCAGCTTTAGTGTTTAGCCTTAAATGTTAGTGCACACAACTGATATCCGTAAAGAACTAGTACTAAGACGCAAAGAATTATCTCAGTTGATAGCTATAACATGGTAGCTCCAGTCTCACATTGAAAACACAATTGCCTTTCAAAACAAAACTCCAAACAACCAGACTCAAAAATTCTAGAACAAAAACTACAAATGGTGGGAAGAAAAAACACAGCTGAGTGTTAAGCACTCGCAATTCACTTCCTACCATGCACCCTCACAGCCTGTCTGTTTCTCTTCTTGACACCAGACTTTGCAACCCTCAGGCTCCTATTGACAACACTCAACCTTGCAAGAGCTGCGTTCGTGAGATCAGGCCTGTAGTGGTTAGCTGCAACCTGCATCATAGATCACAAACAGGGATAAAACATCAGCAATATTTAGTGAATTACCCAAAGTAAAGGGGAAGTGCATTAACACTTAACAAGAATCAGTTAGGAACACATGCATTCAAACAATTTCACATGGGGACATGATACACTTGACAAGGCGCCATAATAACAAGGACCAAACACTATCGGACTATCCGATTGCAATAATTTATGATGGAATCACCAAAGGACACATGAAGGCTACTGTCATGAAACAAATAGAATTGTGGTAATATAAGACATGAACATTTAAGACCTTCAAAATGATAAATAGCTCAGAAGCCAAGCGTAACAAGTAAATTTCATCGAAGAAAACCACTTAGGAATTCTTCTTACATGTTAGTGCCTCATCACTGTGGAATGAAACTGATTCATATAGGCACAAAACATAACCTTAATTTTATAAACATATAACTCGAAATTCCACAAAATCAACACGAAAGAAGCCGCGCATAATACCCTAATAAATTTGTTTCCTACCTGTTTTTTCACTGCTTTTGCCATTCTAGGGAACTCCTTCTTCATGACAGATTTGTGAAGCAATGCAGACGGCTTGTTTTGCTTCTTTGTCTTTGTTGTAGCAAGCAACACAGACTGATCCTTTCCAGCAGGCTGAATAGTAACAGTTTTCTTGTTTGCCAAACCTAATTACAAGACATTTCATACACTCAGCTTCATACACAAAAATCTAAGATCGAATCGCTCTACATTACAAAACTAAACCCTGAACATTTCATACATAAAAACCTAGATCTCATTTACCTCAAACAAGTAGACACATAATCAAATCTTAACCTCAAATTCTATCTCAAATACCTAAATAGATTCACAAATTGAAATCGATGAATGTGATGAGAAGATTAAAATACAGTACCGGAGTACTTGAAGGAGTTGAGATTGTAGAGATTGTTGGCTTCTCTACTGAACTCAACGCTCTGAGTGCCCCTTCCAAACTGCTTAACCAAGAAACAGTTGTTCTTCTTCACGATCTCCCAAACCAACTGTCCCGGTACGGTGGTCATCTTCTCCTCCTTCTAGTACCTCACCTGAAACGAGAAATTGTGAGATCCGAAGCTGAAATCAGAAACAGCAATCACCAGAATTGCAAGGGAAAATGAAAAACCTGCTCGGCGTTTTGCGTTCGGGAGAGAGTGTAGAGATTGTGAGGGTTTATCTTTCATTCAGGATTTATAAGTACTAAAAATACGCCAAACCCTAATCGCTTTCGGAAATGGACCGGGTCTCAATTGGGCATTTTACTGGGCTATGTTGAAGGACTAATGGGCCCATTGTTTGTTTACAAAAACCATTAATTTGTATCTTCTAATAAAAAATACCATTAATTTGTATCCAAAATGATAAGCTAATTTTCTCTTTTTAGCATAAAGGTAATAATTATTCATGACCCAAAAATAATAATATTGTTGTATCAGAAAAAAATGATGTGATTATTATATGTTATATCCGTAAGTAAATATATAACTAAATACTCCTACCTTTTAGTTTTTCAAAAAAATATCATGTTATGATTTTTTTTTATTTATTAGATATCGGTTCGGTTCCGGTATCCGCGTATCCTTTTAGTAGACATCAAATTGACACTCGTATAAAATACGGTCATTGTTGCGTTAACCAATTCTATTTTTTGTGATCCGCCTATAATAATCGTATTTTTATATAGGTGCAAAACTGGTGTCTACTAAAAAAGTGTCTGAAATATTTGTTATAAATATATTTTTCAACCCCAGAAACAAAGGAAACTATTATTATTAGTTTTTGAGAAGCAAGTATCAGGTCACCCATGCCTAATACTAGATGGATGATCTTTACAAACTGAGGTAATGTTACATTATTTACAGAGCAAAGGGAAGAAGAAGCCTCAACAATCAACATGATTCAGCTCCTACACCCTACCATTTCTAGTCACATCCTACAAAATATTATACCTGCATGGTAGAATATCCGGCATTCCAAACTGCTACATATAGATATAGTCATCATACTATGGTCTGCATGATTCAATCAAACAAAACTCTACCAGAGAAACAGGTCCTTTCCAATAACTGGACTCAAGGTTTGGATGACTCCACCTGAACACTCACTGCTTCATTTATCCTGCTGAATACTACTTTAAGAGGAATACATGATATGACAGGACCCTTAGCCTTATCTGCCATTGCTTTTTGCTTTTCTTCCGATAGCCGGCGGCCATTTAGGGAGGACAGTCTCCGGATCTTTTTATTTAACAGACTGGGTTTCTTCGTTTTGGATGATTTACTATATCGCAACAATTTCTTGGAAGGTTTTCTTCTGGTTGTGGAGTTTGGCCTGACCATACCATAACCGTCTTGAGCCTCTACGTCGTGTTGGATGCCACTCAACAGTGTATCGCAATGACCATTGTCCAACACCTCAACTGTCAGAGGATGACCTATGAATGCTTTGCCATTTAGTTTACTCGCAAGAGAAACCAAAGGGACGTGCTGTGGCCGGTAGCTGGATTTAACTTCTAGCATAACATCAAATAACAAAGCATCAGAAGAATGATCCTTTCCGAGTAAACGAGAGTGGCGATAAGGAAGTGATTTCTGAGGCGTGAGCGATTCATCAGGCAACGGCTTCATCTCTGTAGCCCCCATATTATGCTTTCCCAAGTCCTCAAATCCATCTAATTGGCCTTCCACAACTTGTTTGCTCCTACTTTGAGTGGTCAAATTATTCGAAGCACTAGCACCACCTACTATACTCCCTTCAGCTTTCGGACCAGCACCTGGCATACCTGCTTGATAATTGCTGGATTCATTATCCATGTTAACATGTTTTCTTGGACCTCCTTTTCTATTTTTACTTGTATTTCTCAAATTCCTCTTTCCTTTTGACTGCCACTTTGAACTACCTTTGTCTGTTCTATGACTGCCATTTCTCAGTGACGGAGCTTCCGATTGACATAATTGAGAGGATTGTTGTCCCAACACACCATCTTGAGGCTTTCCAGATGAACAAGAAGCAAGTGTGGGTGAAAAATCTGGAAGAAGAAACTACATCAGTGCAAGCAGATTATTCAGGCCAAGGCATTTGAGACCACAGAACATACCAAGAAAAAAGGCAGAGAAAAAAGCAGGAAGAATGTATTTATGCCCAAACAAAAGTATAAGCAAACATGAAATATGATTTTATGATTATAATCAAAGCGGTTAGAATAGTTAAAATGGGAAAAAGAAAAAAAAAATTGCAGCAAAACACAACGAAATCCACAAATTACAACTGAGGCAGTTGCAAAAATATTGTTAATATTTCTTTAACACACAAAAACCTGAACCATTTGAACTACACAGTATAAAGATGAAATTTGTAAACACTGCACGTTGCAGATAGCGAAGAGACAACGTAATTCAAATACCTGCAGTGTGCTTCTCATTCCCTACATCCCTAAGGAGTTTATGAGATGTGCCAGGAGCCTCCTCCTTCACAATATCACCAATTTCAGAAGCTTCACAACCTTGGTCATGAATATTTAATGAAGATCCATTCTCACAAGCAGACTCATTACTATTGGAATTATTAATAGTCTGCAGAGAGCTTTTCTTTAAGTCATTGGAATCTAATCTTTTAGTCTTGCCATCAGGCACCGCGCAAATCAGAGAGCTTCCTGAATTAGGAAGCTGATCACAAGTTACCGGAACTGACACCATAACTGTAGTCTCCAGAACTTTTGTCAGCTGCCGGCGTCGGCTTTTCCTTTTCAATGATTCATGAACATTTGTTACCTGCGATCTCTTTCGCTTCAATGTTGAATAGTGACTCTTAACACCATTAACAATAGTTCCATTTACCAGGTAACTCCCTGTGTTTGAACTATCGTGCGCTGTACTATCTTGCTGAAGCATATCAGGTGTACTTGTACTGGGACCCTTTCTCTTTGACACGACGCCAATGCCCAAGTCTTCAAGACCTCTCATTCGCCTGACTCCTTCCCTTCCATCATCTTCCGAATCATTAGGCGTTCTTCGTCTCCTGCCTGGAATAGTCTGCACCTTGGTAGAATCATTTTGGTTTGGCTCTTCAAAAGATAAGCCAGATTGAGACAACTCTGGAGCCGAATTAGAATTGTCTTCATTGGCAGATATATCCTCATTGCCATCATCAGCAGAATGAGATACAACTGGAGAATCTCCACCTAACGGCTCCTTGCCAACACGAGCACTTTCTAGCTTAAGAGCATGAATAATAGCATCCTCCCTGCGAGCATACTTCACCGCCTTCTTATTCGAATTAGCAGCAGATGCCTTCGCCTTCTCGATGCACTCATCATACTCTCCACAACGAAAAGCCTTCACCCGCTTTGATTTCTCAAAGTTATACCAGTCCCTATATCAGAGAAGAAAAATAAAAATCACAACTATAGCAATAAACAAATTCAAGCAAGACAACCAAAATTTCAGAAAAGCTAAATGAAATTTACATCATTCCTACATCTAGTTCAAGCTTCAGTCACATACTTCCCTGCTAGCAAAACACCATGTAACAATTCCAAATTTCCAATCCAAATAACATCAAACAAGGACAGAAGAACTCAATAGAGTACCAAAAGGAAGCTGATTGAATGAAGAAACAAAAAAATGGAAAAGAAAAGAGGAATACACAAGTTTTAGAAGGATGAAGAAGAAACTCACACGCTTGCGTCTTGACGACCCAAGAGCTTAACTGGAGTACCTGATCTCGGAGAAACCAAGCAACTCTGAGACAATTCATGGAGACCCATTATCCGGCCGGGCCACCACGACCCGTTCCGGCGCCGGACCCACACCAACGCACCCTCCGACGCATCGATTCCGTTCGTGTTGGCCTCCCCTGCTGAGCAGCTTCCCATTCCCATCTCAAAACAAAGTAATAAACTTTCTCATCCCCAATTATAAATCTTCAATCTTTTTCAATAATTGAAATCAGTTGCACCACCCTCTATGCCTATTGAGAACAAAGAAACACAAATAAGAACAAAAATCAGAAGGGTCTGCTTGGGTTAAAAAAAAACACAACCCTGGAGGAAGAAGAAGAAGAAGAAGAGAGGCAGAACAAGCAGAGAGAAAAGATGGAAAACTCACCGGGAGAAAGATCTAGGAGGAAGAAAGGGGCGGCTGAAATAGAAAAAAGTGGTGGCAGTGTTAGTGATGTGAAGTGTGAACCTTGCAGAAAGAGAGTCACAGAGTGATAGACTGATAGCTGTGTAAGTTTAGAGACAGAGAATGAATGGTTTTTTTTTTTTTTTTTTTTGAAATGTTTTCTGGTTGGTTACTGAGAAGTGATTGAGACTTTGATTGGAGCCAAGTAGTGATGTCAGAGAAAGCGAAGAGGCTTCTCTTTAGAGTGCCAAAAATGTACCTTTTGCCTATCTTTCTGCCAACACTCACACTCAGAAACGGGAGCTGCTTATTTTTCATTTTGATATCCTTAATTTATACTTGAATTGGACTCTTTAGATTAATAAAATGCATTGTTTTTTAATTCAGCTTTTATTCTTTTTGGGGATATTTGAACAATAAGCAAAATTGGCAATAATTAGCTTGAACAAACATGTACCTGGACTGAATTAGCTTACAATAATTAGTTGAAGATTTTTATATCTTAAAAAACTTCAGAATTGTTACAATTGAATATTTTACAACATGCTCTCTCATCAGTGTCATGTCTGGACACTCATATTGCAGCATTGGCAATGGTTCTCAGCCTGCAAATTGGTAAGTTCACTTGCTGTGCTGAACCTTCATAGAGGTGGCATTCAAGATTTTTCAATGGGACTTGTTTCCTCTCTATACACAACCTTGGTCAGTCATAGCTTGAGCAATGGTTAGAAAGGATGAGATAACTGCTCCATTTACCAAAGCCCTGACAAACAAAACCAAATGAGATCAATTTTGGAAACTCAGTCAGAACAGATCTTCATAGAGGTTTCTATGCTAATCGATTCGGAAGCCTATACTATCAGAGCATCAATTCTGAGGAGGAGGGCATTTCCGGAGAAAGCACTTACTCTGGATTTTCTTTTTGATAACCAAAATCAGCTGCTGCTTTCATGGACCTCTGATAAGTCTGCTTCATTGCTTCCTACCAAATCCACAAACAAAAAGAGAATAAGACTACAGAAATTATGATAGAACATTATGCAACTAGTGCTTTACCAAAGTGTGACATATAAAGTAAAACTAGTTCACAATTTCCACGGCAGCGTTTATTTAAAATACCTGCAATTTAGATTCGAAATCCTCCGGCGACCAGTGCATCAAACTACATTCATGATTCAGTTCAAGCTCACCAGCCACAACCTGCAAGCAAGGAGAAAGGTCATCAACATGCCAATCCAGAATCTGTAATAATATGAACAAAACAATTTAAGATGCCCTGAAGTTTAGGACAAGGAACCTGAGTTCCTAGGGAAAATTATATGTTCGTTCCCAATTCACTGAACCCGCAAGTAAAAGAAAGATTAAACAAAGTATCAATAATTAATATAGAAGTCTAACTCTGCATCAAAATTTGAACTCAACAAGGTCACATAGCATTGTATTTATCATAATCTTGAATTCGTCATAGCACTCTGATAATTTGTGTGTGTAGCTGGACACAATCACAACCGCCATATTATTTTTGGCCTTATTTAAGATTGTTATGTTTAGTAGGTTGAATAAAGCAAACATCATACCCCGCCAGTGCCAGCAGCCATTGCAGGAGCAATGAGAACACTAGCTTTCTTTAGGAAGTCAGCTGCCTCAGGAGTACAGGGCATGTTTGAACCTAGCATTCAAATAATATATGGAAGTCACCATTAGTATTTATGATTGACAAGAAAAATAAAACCCAAAGAACAAAGACATATTACACCCTTAAAGAAAAAATACCTTCTACTAGTAAACGACAGCCTGCATTAACCAAATTAATGGCATCGGCTTGTTCAATTTCATTCTGTGAAGCACAAGCAAATGCAACTTCACACCTTTCGTTCCAGGGTTTTGCTTCGTCATAATATTTGGACCGAGCATAGGTCTTTGAATAGTCTCTACATAAGCCAATGTCATGAGCAAGCCCCACAATATTATATATGCCCTTGCAGGGTGAAAATCTTTTAAATAATAAGAAAGTACATCATAAATGTCAGGAAACAAACCTCAAACTTCTTTGTTGAGCTTTGATGTCTCTCAATAATGCTATTTTCATGTAGTCAAATCCTTCTTCATCAACCAAATATCCCCTTGAATCTGAATGTTTTTTTTAGAACATTGCATATGGCATCAAAAGAACAGGCAAATAATGGAACTCAATCCCAACAATTTTGATACAAGAATCCTACTTCTAATCTTAATCTCATGATGAATATTAAAGATGAAATCTGACATGAAAAATTCATAACATCATGATGTAGGTTTCCTATATCCGTAACTCAGCAAATCAAAATTACCTGATACTGCGATAGGGAGGGCACCGTAAGCAATCAGTTTCTCTAAAACATGCATTGCAATCTTTCCAGAACCACTCACAACACATCTAACAAAAATTAGAAGAAAGAAGAGTATCCCAGAATGGAACAATCATGAACATGTAAAATGAATCTAATTAGCAACAAATTCATTAGTATATAATTGGTTGAAATAGCAGACAAACAATTAGTAAATGGAACAGAAATACATGCAAATGGGACCATTCTTTGCACTGCTAGAATCCTAATAGCTAGAAAATAAAGCACTAACGATACATGAGCCAACAACAGCAATCTTTATAAAACATCCAAATTAAAATGCAACCTTAATCCTTTGAGTTCTTTATTCATATCAGCAAGTATAAGCTGCGCAAAGAAAACCTGCAGTGGATCATAAACTTGTTATATTTAAGAATTTGAAACAAGACATCCATAGAGGACTTTTATGATAATATTCAAGGTCAATAATAGGCAATAAGTCACTGTGCCAAATGGTGAGTTGGCAAATAGACATTACGGGAATTGCTGATAATCAGTTCCTTATAAGAAGTCCATGCACTGGGAGAAAAACTTGGATGCTTGTAATGCACCGCATGGATATACTCGGCCAGTAATACAATTGACATTCTACCACTTACACTCTTATATAAAATGCTATTATATTATTGGTTATAAGTAAAATCCACATCGCACTCCAGAGACACACAAGTATTACTTGTGCACAAGAGCTTGGGGACCTTTACATAAAGTGCATCTAGAGAAATTTCGGTAACTTTTCAATATAATATGTAAGATAAACAGGGAAGGATTCCATGAGTTACATATTATACATAGTCAAGCAAATATTACCAGGCCATAACCAGTAGCTTCAGTTCGAAGACTGGCTCCAGACCAAAATATCCTTGGTCCTGTAAAACTTCCCTGCTTACAGAGCACATACATATGAAAAATAATATTAAGTTACTTAACTTTGCTTTAGACCACAAATGTAAACATCTTTCGACTCAAAGATTAATGTTTACATTACTTGAAAATGACCAGCTAGACGTCTATATTGTCCAAAAAGATATCCCATTTCTCTTGTACCAACGCCAATCTCCTCTGATGGAAGGTCCTAGCAAGCATCCATTACAATAAAAAAATAAGATGCAGAACAGGCTTCGAAATTAAATAGGATAAAGGATATTACTGTGCATATACTTTCAATTACCTTGTCAGGACCCAAATACCGATACATCTCACTCATGAAACTTTGACAAAATCGCATGATCTGCCAAATTATTTAAGTTACACTAGGAAATTATACAAGTAGTTCATTTTTAAAATATATATAAAAAAAAGTGATAAAATAAATAGAAAAGTCACCTCATTATCACTTTTTCCTTTTGGATCAAAATCACTTCCCCCAGCCGCTCCTCCCAATTTGTAAGGTGATATTGCATTCTTTAAAGTCTGCAACGAAGTGAGTAGCTATGTTGTTTACAAAGTGGGTCAACGCAGATAAGCAGCTCAGAATCTAGATTTTTTATTTTTATCTCTTGTTGATAATTGAACCTCATCATTTTTAATAACAAAACCAATCAATAACGCCTTAGATATACAACATCACAACGAACCTTCAAGACTTGATAATACAGCACAACTCAAACTGTAACCCCCCCCCCCTTTTTTTTTTCCTTATGCAAACATCATACTTTTCCTTCATTTGTCCATCATATTGATTTAATTAGTGATAAAAAAAAACTGCTTGTTCATAAAATCAAGGACAAAACTTCTCTCATTCTGCTAGTTCAATTTCATGTGGTTGGTTAATAGAATACAGGCTGAACTTCTCAATTTTTATGTGCACCAGGTATTCAAATAGTATATGCTAAATAAAAATAAATAAATAAATAAATCATAAAAATTGCATTGACAGTAATATAGACTAAGTTCTGAATGTTGATTTATTAGCTGAAGGACTATCATAAGTAACAAAACAATCAACATACCTGTGAAAAACCAAGAAACTTGGTAATGCTTAAATTCATTGATGGATGAAAACGAATACCACCCCTACATGGACCCATTGACTGGTTAAATTGTACCCGAAAACCCCGGTTAATATGTGTCTCACCCCTATCATCCACCCATGGTACTCGGAAAACAATCATCCGTTCAGGTTCCACCAAGCGCTCCATGATCCTGATATAGCTGAAAAATAAGAATAGTATGCATATATACTAAAGCATTAGATTTGTCATATGCAGAGTAAACCATTAACATATAGTTATGACTTCACTTGCACAAAACTTAACTGAGAATTTTTCGCTATGACTCGCTCAAGAGCATGAACTGCTTCCTGAACTGCCTGAATGAACTCAGCCTCATGGGGATCCCTTTTTAGTGTAGCCTCGACAATTGATCCAGCTGTTTTGGAAATAAGAGCTTCAATTATAGAATTGTTTGTAGAGGTGTCAGATTATACCGAAAAGACAGTAATGCTTTTCATTTTAATATACATACTGACTGGATTCCTTACAATTCTTATGCATTTTTTTTTAAAAAAGGTAAATGACCAACATACTCATTTTAAAAAAGGTTATGTAACTTGAAATAGGTTATATACTTCATTCTCTGCACAAAACAAGAAGAATAAACTAAACATTATGAATCTAATTTCAGTACATCACTGACATAGGGACATCTTAAGACATGGCGCAAGACATGTGGGAAAATTATATTATTCATGAAACAAAAAGGAATTTAAGAAAACTAAAAGGTATGCAAGAAATGTCAAACAAGGAAAAATGGTTGTACAGCCAGTGATTATAATAGCATGTGAGATGGCCAACCTTTTACGTAAATAGGCTTGTCAATGATAAGTTTCTCCTTAGAGGCCATTTGAAGACGAACAGCCTCTTTGTGAAGCAAACTATTATTGTGTTCCTCAAGAGCACTCATCTGCATATTACGACTGCCCTCGTTCCCATAAGGGTTTCTTCTATGCTTCCTGCCATACTCCCGGCAGACAGAGCAAAAGATCCTAGCCGTACCATCTCTCATATCAACATAAGCCCATTTGTAGGTGTCAGCCCATTCCTCTCTCCATCTTTTAACAACCTTCTTCTTCCTTTTCCCCGGTTGAGTTTTCGACATATCTTGAGCATCATCACCAGGGAGTGGAGAAACCATCTCCATCTGCTTGGTATCCCCCTGCTCTTCGGTGGAAGATTCCCGTGGTGGGCCACCAATTAGAGTAGTGTTACCAAATGAAGGATCATCGTCTCCAGCTCCAATTTCTAGATCAATCTCTTCACAAATCTCCCTTACAACCGCGTGATGCCTCTGAGCTTGCTGAATCAAGTTAATATCATCCATTGCAGAATTCATACTGACTCCACTGCTGGGCAGCAACATTCACCACAACATCCCTCTTGAAACTACTTCTATTCTGGCAAGATGCATACATTACATATGCAGTTAAATATTCAGTTGCACACAAACAGAATGAGGGAAAGTTGTTCTATTTGATGTTCATTTAGCTGATTCAGCTTTATCAGAGACAATGCATGCAAAAATTTAAAGACAACAACAATCACAAAACAACATCTGTATAACTCCTCTTCTAACTAAAAGGTGCATATTTTACTTCACAATGCAGCACTTTAGAACAGGGAACCCACTCAAGTCACAAGTACAGACCTTTACCCTAAAAAGAAAATGCTAGTAGCTTCTAGAAGCTAGTTTCCACTTTCCACCGCTCAAAAACCTTAATTCCCGAATACGAATTCCATTTCCAGCCCTCAGTATGTCAAATTAACAAACTCTCCCCAAAATTTGCGTCAAACTCGGATTTTTTCAAATACCCAAAACTTGAATTTCATGAGCAAGTCCAAACAGGTTTAGAATCGGAACGAAAGCGACGAACCTGAACAGTAGCCGTTACGAGGGAATCTTGTGTGGCTGGTTTTCAACCGAAGCCGGTTCGAGATCTTGGCCGTGACGTTGGAGAAGACAGATTCGGAGAGAGGGTTGATGAGGGTGGAATTGTTGAAGTGAATGGGAACAAAAAGGAGCCAACTTTAGTTTGGAGGTGTGAGTGAAGGGAGTGACCTTAATTTTTTTAATTAATAATTAATCAGTGAGTTAATTAATTAAGTGAGAGTGAGAACAGAGAAAGTACTGATTAGTACTGATTTAACGAAATGAAATTATGTTTATCAGTGTGATCAAGAACTGGGAGCTGGGACAGAAATCCAGTGACATAAGCATTAATTGCATATTTTCTTTACCCACTTCTTAAATTATGTTTCTCTATAGTATTCCCCACTCTCCTTTATTTTTAATTATGAAAAAGAAATTAAGAGAAGTTCCCAAATTTTAATTATAAAAAATATAAGTAAATAATTTTTTAAAGATAGAGGTAAAATTTAATGAAAAGATAATTATTTTATACTGCTTTCAACTTGAATATTTTTCATTTTAATTATGTACCTAAGACTTTCAAAACATCTTTATTATATTCTTATAGTATTTAAAATTACAAACAAAAGAATTGAGATAAAGGTGAGCTACGAAACACGGACACTTCCGTGAATTGGCGTGTCCGTGTGTCGCACACGTTTTGGACACGACACTCACGGACACTCGTCCGACACGCGTGTCTTAAGTGTTCAAAACGTGTCCTTAAAAAAGCAAAAAATTTCTATTCGGATATACTTAACACTTCAAAATATCATCACGTGTTCGCGTGTCCAACTTTATTCTTAACTTATATTCTTAAAATGAGTTTAAAATTAGTATATATGACTATTTCTTAAAACTAAAAATTATCTTAAATGCTTTATATAATTAAAATACATATTAAAAATATTTAAAGATAATAATTTAAATTTTAATATGCATAAAATATTAAAATATTATTATAATTTTGTTAAAAATATATTATATTTTATATATATGCCGTATCCTCATGTTATATAAGAAATTAAGATTGATGTGTCGGCGTATCGTGTGTCATGTCGTGTCCCGTGTCCGTGTCCATGCATATAGAAGGTGAGTTTACAATTAATTATTGTAATGGTGTTTATTGTTATTTATCTTAAACCCCCACTTAAGTGATATTATTTACTACTATTATTTTTCCCTATATTTTTTCAAAGGATATAAAAAGGTTTGATATTTTTCTCACAAGTTAAAACTTTGTTAACCCGGTTTTGTTGTAGGAATTTTTTATGGATAATCTAGTTAGTTTTGATTAACAGAATCCATTTTTTATGGATTAAAAACTTTTTTCATATAACTTTGTGGGTGCTTGAATATTTAATGAGTAATTTTGATAATTTTTTTAAGACAGTTAGAGTCATAAACTCATAATAGTTAAGTAATAATATTGAATGGCAGTGCCCCTCTATTTGATCCAAAAATTCTGTGTCCAATTAAGGCCAATAAGTTTAATCACCCACCATTTTGAATTGTTTTGCTTACACCAAAACAAGAGTATACATCTATTTTGGTCGTGAAAAATTTTAAATTAAACATATTAGTCTCTAACTAAAATCAATGACATTTTAATCCTCAACCTTTTATTTCATAAATCAAATTGATTCCTAAAACATAATCTGACTCATATATTGTAGAAATTAATCTGTCTTGTAAAGCAAAAAATTAAAGACTAATATAATCTATAAATAAAAATTAGGAACTAAAATATAATTAATTTTAGTTAAGAACTAATTTATTTGTTTTTAAATTTCTTAGAGACCAAAATAATACTTTAAACTACTCTCCACTTAATATATTTTAGTAATTACAAATATGATTAAAGAAGAACAAAAGATAATAATTTTAAAGAAGACAATTAAGTGTCTTTTAATAAGGATATTACCATATTTAAAAAATTCTCTCTCTTTTTTAATTACACATCAGATTTTAATAGCACAAATCAACAATTAAGATTTCATCGACCTTCCCCAATTTTAAAGAAATATATATCTATAATCTATCTATCCATAAAACATTCCTCCTAAGATCACCATTCACCACAAGATGCAGCCATGAATGCTTTGGAAAGTAATGCAAAAAACAAACCAAATTTAACTGTAAAATACTAAATTATATATATATATATATATATATATATAGATCAAATTAGAATCCCCCAGCAATGGTGAGTAAAGTCACTATAATAATAACTGATAAAACTGAAGACCCACCACCACAAAATCAAAAAAAGAAAAGAATTTACCTAAAGGATGATGTTATTCTTAGTCTCCTTGTAGTTTTTTGATCTCCCATAACATCAAGACTAACACAAACATATACTTAGTCTTGACCTAATAATTATATAACTATCTTCACAACCATAATGACTAAAGGTATAAAAAAAGATGATCACAGTAATTAAGTTAATTAAGAAGGTTCATCAGTTTTGTTGAGGCAGTTGTTTGTTGCTTCTACTGAAAGCTTGATCCTGGTGTAAATATTGCAAGGTTAGACCATCCATTGCTACCATTATTCCAACAGCTTGAATCACCATTATGCATACTCAGGAAGCTCTCTTCATTATTGCCATTGCTCTCAACATCCAACCCTGGATTCCTACTAGAATTCGAGCTCATGGGCGGCGCACCAGAACCGGCCGAATTCACCCCGAACTCATTCATTTGCACCATTTTAAGACTTGATCCACTTGAATTCAGACCCTCCAATAGGCTTCCCAAATGGCTAGTTGATGCCAATAGGGAACTGAAGCTTCCACCAATGTCAAGCAACCTTTGTTGGCCTTGATCAGCCACGGCTGGCGGGGCGGGATAAACCTGAGCCGAGTCAGGTTCTGGACCGGACGAAGCAGCCTGTGCTGGAGTGGAAACTGATGGTGAAGGGGATACTGATACTGATACTGATACTGATGATGATGATGGTGCAGATGATGCAGGGCGTTTGGAGTTGTTGTTGTTGT
>JASCZI010060698.1:45531-60149 GCA_036250425.1 Stylosanthes scabra | reverse complement strand
CTATTTGGAATATTATATTATTTTAGTTACTATGCACTATTCATTATTATATTATTATAATTACTATTTACCTGATATTTTGATTATTATATTATTTTAGTTACTATTCACCTGATATTTTGATTATTATACTATTTTAGTTACTATTCACCTGATATTTTGATTATTATTATATTATTATTATTATTATTATTATTTTTTTTGGTTGAAATTACATCAGAATATATTATGTGTATCATTTTAACATGGTATTGGCATAAAAAAAATTAATTTCATAAACTAATTCACACATATAATATTACCTTATTTTAGTAACTAAAAGATAACAAAATAAATTAAATTTTAGACAATTATTTTAGGATGTTACATAAGTCACATAACAATATTAATAATTAATAATACACTATAAAGTTAAAAGATAATATTACCTTTGTGTTGTGTTTAGTTAAGAAGTTGTTACAAGTCCAAAAAAAAAAAAAGGTTAAGAAGTTGTTACATATTTTATTAATTAAAATTAGTTCTTTCGAAAATTTTAAAAACTTGAAAACAAATCATAACTATTAATTATCTGAAAAATACAAATCTAAAAAATAAAACACTAATAGAATAAAACATTATTAATATTAATATTATATGTAATATATGTTAATGGATTATGCTAGGTGTACACAAAATTAGTCACCATGTATAATACACGTTGAAATATAAAATATTTAACTTATTTTTAGTGTGTATTTTATACTTCAATGTACATTATACATTAATGATTGATTTTGGTGTGCAAATAAAATTATTGTATATTAATATTATAAAATTATTAAAAAAACCAAATGACTTTTTTTAAATGGATATGGAAATGAGTATACAGAAACTAATTTGAAAAATTAAAAAAAACTTGAGTGTATGATATTAAATTGGTTAAGTGAAAAATATTAGATATAATTTTTAATTTTTAAATCATTATTAAATTTGTTAAGTGAAAGATATTGGATATAACTTTTAAATAGTTATATAAATAAAAAAAATTAGGGAGCCAATACATTATGATTAATAGGAGCCAATATATAATGATAACTTATATAAATTTTGGATGACAATTTAATCTTGGATATATAAGTTATGGATGATAACTTATATACATTTTGATGATAACTTAATTATTGACTCCCTAATAGCTTCTTAACATTATTTTCGTAGCACTACTCTAACTAAATATATCACATATAATGAAAAATAATCACATGTAAAGCCACTAAATGTCTAAATCACATAATATTTTTTATTTTCTTAAACATATATCAAATATATAGATATAGTTTTTAAATAGTTATCTAAATATATCAATTTGATATGTGATAATTTTGTAAAATTATTTTCAAATTTACTATTAACGCCCAAAATTGAATAATTCAAAATTTAAATAATTATTTAAAAATTATAATGACGTAAAAGTAACAGATTTTCAAATTTAAAATTCAATTATATAAAATTTCTCATGATTATTCAAATAATGGAAAAATTATCTAAATATGAAGATTGATAGTTGAAACACGTAAGTAATTAATTAACATTAAACTCATCTTGATTAAAAATAATTAGATTCTAAGTTTTTTCCTACTTTATAGAGAGAAGTTTATCCAAAAGGATGATCTAAATTCTAAAAGGTAAGAGTCAAAGATAAAATTGGTTACTTAATATGGGCAAGATTGTTATTTATGGTGGGACCCACAAAAGAGAGAAGTAAATAAAGAGAGGGGATGACAATGACTTATTTGGGTTATTGGTAGTGATTGTGGTGAGCAATAAAATTCAATTAGACGAAGAAGCAGAGCCATAGATAGAGAATTAGCGTAGAATAGAATAGGATTAGAGAAAACCAAATTAAACTCTCTCTCTCTCCTTCTTTTTCTTTTTTTTCTTAGGCTTTGACTCGCACGGTCTTGGATCTCATCGAAGAACCCTAACCCAATCCGGAGCAAGAAACCTCGTCGTTGTTGTTGCGTCGCGTATTGATCGATCCAAACGAAACTAGCGTTGGAAGCTCCCCAACCACAACCCCACCCTAGTCTCAGGCCATGCGACGCTGGTCATCGTTCTCCGACATCGCCCTCTCCCGAGAGGACTCCTTTTCTTTCGCCGTCGATAATTTCTCCGCTTCTCGCTTAGTTTCCTTCTTCTGCATCAGTAACCATGTCCTCCGATACTCACGCCGCCACTCACGCCGCCACAAACGCTGCCACTCACGCCGCCCCTAATATCAACCCCAGGGGTCTACTCTGCAATGCTGCAGCTGGCGCAGCCGCCGGTAATCATCAATTATCTGATTCGTATTTTTTTTTTTTTCAATTTTCTTCCCCTTTCTTTTCAATTTGATTGTCTCATTGTTTCTTATTTATGATTATTTTAATTTGCAATTTGATGCAGGTGTTATTGCTGCTACATTTGTGTGTCCTTTAGATGTAATCAAAACTAGGTTTCAGGTTCATGGGGTACCGCAACTCCATAATGGACGTGTTAAAGGTATACCTACCCTTGCGCTTCTTGGATTCGTTAATTTGTTTTTGTATTATTATTTTAATTTTAGTACGTGAAGGTATGGTAGAAAAACTACATGATTAGAGAAACTCAATACATTATTTTTGGGTTATTTTGTCACAGGCAGTATTATAGTTGGTAGCTTGGAACAAATATTTCACAAGGAGGGGTTGCGTGGCATGTACCGTGGATTGTCTCCCACTGTGCTGGCTTTACTTCCAAACTGGGCTGTGAGTTCTTCCCTCTGATATATTTGCTGCTTTTTTAGTTTTTTCATCTTTTTTCCCTCGGTGAAGTAAAGAACAAAGTATGATATAGTATTAAGTGAGGGGGAATTACCTTAGATTACAGTTTTTATAACTCAGTCAGTCAGTTATCATTTAATAACATGGCAATATGCTTTGGCATCGTGAGGATTAGACTAGATAGTGACAGGGGTGTAGATCAGACATGTGGAGTTGAAACAGTGTTAAGAAGTATTGGCCTAAAGTCTTTTGATAGTTGTAGACATAAGAAGGCCCAGGTTATAATCTCTCTTTAGTTACAATTGCTTATGCTGTTTTGGGCCAAGGACAGTAGCTAGCTAAGTGAGGATTCTTCCAAGGTGTTAGTTTTGATTTGGTTAAATTTAAATTACCGGCTATTGTTAAATCAGCCTTCATATTACATTTAAAGCAAAATTCATACAATGTTTTCATGAATAAGCTTATGACCTTTGGATTCTCTTGTCTAATTAATGCATCTTACCACTGGATAATTTATTTCATTGGGCTACAGAAAATTTAAGATTAGCCTGCCTATATTCTTTTTGAAAGCAGGATATTGTTTTATTTTTTATCAGTATGAATTCATATAGTGTATCAATTTGTAAACTTGCAGGTTTATTTTACCATGTATGAACAGTTCAAGAGCCTTCTTCAGCCTAAGGGTTAGTTCACTGCTTATTACTTTTATGTACTGAACAAATGAGTGATTCATGGAGCTTATTTGGTCTGAGTTGCACTTTTTTGGGTTTCCTACTTTTGTAGATGTACAAATTATAATAGTTACAGTATGTGCGCAGATTGCCATAATCTTTCAGTTGGAGCTAATATGGTGGCTGCTTCTGGTGCTGGAGCTGCTACTACAATGTTTACAAATCCACTTTGGGTTGTCAAGACTAGACTCCAAGTATGTTTCTTCAATTCATGCTTAATTTTCTGCTGATCTATTTCATTACCCTTGCAACCTTAGTTAAAGGATTTAGTAATATTTGCAGTAGTCATTTCGTTTGAGTATAGAAACCTCTTTTGGTTGGCTTTGGTCTCTTTCTTGCTCGCACACTAAATAAATAAATAAAGTTCCTTTTAATTGTCTTGATTTCATTATGGGAACCAGATCCTGTAGATTTTGTTTCCTTTCTTGTATAACATTTGTAGAAAGGAAAATGCTACACAACCAGAAGTTTTGCCAGAACTTTACTGCTGGAATGATGTTGCAATTTTTTCAATGTTTAGATTAGTACATCCAATTTAATGGTGCATGCCACCGCATTAAAGTATTACCTTTATATGATATTAGAACTTTTTTTTTAAATATAATATTTTATGTGTGTGCTCTGCATTGAAAGTTTACTTCCCTTTTAAATACAGACACAGGGAATGAGATCTGGTGTTGTGCCATATAGGAGCACTCTTTCTGCATTGAGGAGAATTGCACATGAGGAGGGCATTAGAGGGCTATATAGGTTGGTGTTTCTTGTTATGAATGCAGCAGAGTTATCTATAGCATTATAATTGTTGATTTTGAAATATTCATTATCTTAAACAGCGGTCTTGTACCTGCGCTGGCTGGTATCAGCCATGTGGCCATCCAGTTTCCAACATACGAGAAAATAAAATGCTACTTGGCAACTCAAGGTGACACATCAATGGATAAACTTGGTGCACGAGATGTTGCAATTGCCTCGTCAGTCTCCAAAATTTTTGCGTCAACTCTAACATATCCGCATGAGGTATGTTGCTTAGTGATTGACTTAGTTCTGCAATTTGTTGATGATATCGATGCACAAATATTGATATTAATGTCCAGTTACTGGGTCTTGTGAATGAAATAAAGAAAATACCTTGCCAACCATTTGGATGTGGAAAATGGTTTGGAATCCATTTTTAGTGATTTTAGCACCATAGACAAATAGTTTTCATTGTGTTAATATTTGGAGCTCTTTGATTTCCTTTCTTTAAAATCACCTTACCTAGACAAATAGTTCTGCAATTTGTTGATGATATCTATGCACAAATATTGATATTCATGTCCAGTTAATATTTGGAGATCTTTGATGTCCTTTCTTTAGTCACCCTACCTAGATAGCCCATGTACCTAATAATTGGGTGCTACTAGTAGCCCAGGCTTCATGAATTCATTAATAATTATTCTCTGGTTTGACAAATAAAAAATATACCGTGGTGTTGTTTTTGTAGGTTGTACGTTCCAGACTGCAAGAGCAAGGTCACCATTCTGAGAAAAGGTACTCGGGTGTGATTGATTGTGTTCAAAAGGTTTTTCGGCAAGAGGGCGTACCTGGTTTTTACCGTGGGTGTGCCACCAACCTTCTGAGGACAACACCAGCAGCCGTAATCACATTCACCAGCTTTGAAATGATACACCGTTTTCTTGTTTCAGTTTTTCCGTCTGATCCACAGCCTCAGATTTTGTGATTATTGATCACCTGGTTATCCATCATTCGTAATGATAGATTCCAATCCAAACTTAGCTAGTAATCCATCTCTTGGTGGTGCAAATCCCATTCTTTGTGAATTTTTAGGTGTTATGTATGGTAGAGCCTCCACACAAACCCCTCCGATTGAACCCGGTTTCCCTCGCTAAACTTGTTCAAATTCATTTGTCTTCGTAGGGAAGCCGAGGATAATTATATATCAAATAGTGATAATGACGATAAAGATGACAATAGTAGTACACGTTCTTCTGGTTATTACATTCTATTAAACACACTCTATTATGCATCTCTTTTATGACTGAATGTAAAATCTAAATCCATGAGAGTTAACAATCTTGCTCACGTCGTCACATGAGGCTACCTATGGTTACTCTTTCATTTTCCGCATGGTGAAATTCGAACAAGTGTTGCTGTAATTTTCCAACCAATATTTATTTGGTTTGTAGTTGTCAGCAAGTCACAAATCTTTTACCATGTAAAAATTGCTTCCTTACCCCAAACATTATTTACGAATCACTTTACAATAGAGAAAAATATCTTTAAAGAAAACATTTCATTAAATTTCATTCTTTGTCGTTACTCGTTACATCAACATGATCACAAGACTTTGTTCCTTTGAACGCTTTATACATTTTTTGGGGGGTACTGGGGGGCACAGAAGTTTTAACTAAAAACAAAACTAGTGAAAATCACGATGAAGGGGGGAAAAAAGGTTGAATCCATCTCATTTTATGAAGATTGGAGCCTCCACGAGTTGAGTTGTCACTTGTCAGAATCAAAGGGACTTGGAATAGCAAACAAAAGAGGCTTTTTTCCCACAGACACAGAAAACGTCAAAGAGCAGGCAAGTTTATTTCCAGCAAGAGAACACGTCTCGATCTGCTTCCTTACGAAGCTTGCTATCTATCTTTCTTATTTGTTGCCCCATTACTTAGCTTGACTCAATTATATTCTCTTTAAAGTAGGACATGTACCATCCCATAAAGCTCTTCTTGTTTGTGTTTTGCCTTTAGATAAAGGATAAGAAATGATATCCTAAACTTCATCTTTGATGCTGATCACCTAATTAATAGAATGAAATCATGAAATGGTGGGTTCATACACCAAATTACACATAAAATTTGGTTATTTCTGTTATATAGAGGATCTCATCCTTGGAGTATTATATATGTATAACTAAATTAGAAAAATACTTTAGTGCATTTTTTAATTTAATTATGGATCAGTGAAATCTTCTGCTCAGACAACCTGTAAGTCATTGGCATCCAAAATTTGGAACATCCCTGGACGGCTGAATAGGACACATGGAATCGGATTCTTTTGTCAAGTTCTACATATCAAATCCAAAAGCATGAAAGAAAATGACTATCTATTAGATTTAGTTTTCCAGCTTCTTGGAGATCAACATCCATCAATACGATGATTATTAATTAATATTGGCTAAATCAACATCACTTGTTATTATTCAGGGATGATAATTGATGATAAAGACAACCGGGTACTACACTGTAAAAGAATCACTGGCCAGTGAGATAAAGTGGGATAACATTTTTAATCTTAAAGAGTCTCATGTCAAATATAGAATTTAATTTTCATTTACTCACAAATATAAAAAAAATTATAATGACAACTAATTGTATTAATTCGTTAGAAGAGTCGTTTAAAAGAGAAGCATAGTAGGAGAATATTTAAGTACCTTCAAGGCTTCAACCTTATCATTATTTGGTCGGCCCAAAATGCCTAACTCCATCAATGGAAGGAAGCGGGAGTGCTATGCTTTCATTATTCTTTTTGGAATGCTGGGCATGGTGCTTCTTTAGCAGTGGCATGTTATATGGGGAAAGCAACTTTTTCTCTTATATATATTTCCACCATTTTTATTTTCAACACTAATAATATTCCATTGCTTCATCATACCATCACCATGATCATGGCCCCTTCAACAATTTATTTATCTAATTATTTATTTTCTATCTTCCCTTTTAGAGAGTTTGATTAAACCCACGCCTACTGCTATACATTTTTTTATCCACTAATACATTTTTTTTTAGAATTACATTTTTTTAATTAAACCCTTGTTCCCTTACGTTTTATTACATAATTAATTATATGTCTGGTGTTATTTTAAATTCTTGTATAGTATATGTTTTGGTGAATAATAATAAGAAACTCATCATCGTAATAATGACCATGATGATGAAAGTTTCTACTTTGACAGCAAAAATGGGGCTATTTGGTGATTCTTTTAAATTGTTGTTTTTAGGATCCTTCCTATCAAAGCCTAATTTATCCTCCGAAACTAAAGTCACTTGCTATGACGAATACAGTAAGTGACAATCTTGTTGAATTTTGGGGTCATCGAATCGAATATAGATAGTGACCAAAAGTGTACCCTGCATTTCATAAAAGAGTAGGAATAAAACATCTTGGTAGATTCTTTTGTTCAGCTTTTACTCAAAGAGTATAACAATTAAGTGATTAACATATTACAAGAGTTTTCTGTAATTATAACAATTTTGTTAATTATAATTAAAGGATTTGTCCTCTTTCAACAATGTCAAAAAGAAGAATTTAGCAGTGGATTAAGTCCTAGAGCTAAGTATTTTAGATTTATAATCAACTTGTGTTGATATAGTGATTAGCTCACTAATCAAGTGTCAGGAGTTCGAATCTCGCCTTGTACATGCAGCAACTCAGCGACAACCCTTAAATGAATTTCAGATTCGCGGAAAATTAGTCATTGACCTGTCGAGCTGAGAGATACAATGGCAAACAAAAAAAATATTTTAGATTTATCCAGTATTATAATTACTGAGTTTGAAAAGATGATGAGAATTGAGAAGAGATGGATGAAAGAGTGCATGTGGTTGAGTTGTGTGATGTAGCTGGCCATCTAGAGGGAGTTGACAGCACCAGAAAGTGATGGGAACCTCACAAGTCACAAAGAGAAAGAGAGATACACAAACTCACTCATGAATACAATCATATTTTATGGGTAGCAGCTGGGCTCACTTAACATGTGAAACTCATAAAGATAAAGTGCTGCTACTACTAATAATAAACACATAACTTTAATAACCTTTCAATAATGATAAGTGTAACGCTAATAAAGTTACTTAATTTCCTTAGATTAATTCGTACTAGTATTACTACTACAAATTATAGATCAGAATTAATACGTTTTATGGTTGTCTCTGTATCAACCCATTAACAACTTTGCAGGTTCCATACGTATATAATTACTCTACTTTTCTTTCTGCTATGCAATTTCTAGATTGGACCTATTCTATTCTATTAGAGGGGGAAGAAATGCCATCTCACTTATGTCCCAAAATAAATAAATAAACAAAAGTTGCCATCTCACTTATATATCTATACTCTAAACAGTAGCATGTGAATGATTATTTCTCTTTTAATCTATATATATTTATGTCTTGCTAATTGTTTATTTAAAAATGTTAGGCAATTATAATTGTTATCTTCCATTTGACCATTTATTTTATATTTGAATTAAAATGTTTTTTTTTTTTAATATTAAAAGTGTTGATATGTAACATTTTCTTTGTGATAGTGTTAGTGTTAGAGTTGGTAGATTTTAATTAAGTAAAAAGATTATTGAAAAATGTTAAGTAAATATTAAAAATTAAGCCTCATATATTTATATATAAATACATATATTATTTAATTTATTTTCTGTGTAATTTCTTTTCATGTACATGTTGCATGATTGAAGATTAATATATTATTAGTTAGCATTATATTTCACATGTAATGTGTAAAACTAAAAAAAAAAAAAAGAAATGTACATGTAATTAGTTGAGATGAGTGAGGTATGATCATTATTTGAAGAGTAAGATATTTATCTTTAATGCTCTTCCTAATTTGAGTGGAATTATTATTGGATGGAGCGGGTGGCATGTTAGTTGACTGAGTTGCCGGTTGCCGGCAGCCGGCGCGTGACGTGGACAAATAATTAGTTTAGAATGGGGGAAGTGGGTCCATTTCAACTTTGAAGGACGCTCTGGTGGGCCTCCCCGAACCTACTTGCTTTGGTTCCGAACTTGCAGTTTGAAAATTTTGAACGTTACGCTGAATGCGACGCTTTGTTCCTCAATCCTCCCTCTCCCTCCCAAAATATTATTCGTGCTTGCCTCCACGTTCCTCCACCATGCTGTTTCTGTTTACACCACTTCTTTTCTTAAAAAACTCGACTATTTTCTCCTTACCAAATTGTTAATAATAAATTAATAACAAATTAATAATAATTTTATTTCCATATCAAAATAGGTGACTAAAATCAATATTAAAATTAGCTATTATTTATAATATATATTAAAATATAAAAAATATATAATAATTATTTTTAATATATATTTTATATTTTAATATACATTATAAATTATGATATGATTTTGATATACACTTAGAATAATTTATAAAATAATTATTACTTATGAGCTCATTTTTTCTGGACTTCTTTTCTGTTTCTATTTTCCTATTATTATATTTCACAATTCACCATATATTATAGTCAAATTTTGGTTTCACATCATTAATGTTCTGTTTTTTATAACTTCTATATTTTTTTTAACAAATTTACCAAACGATGCTTTTAGTCTTTTACAATTTCTTTTGGGTGATTTTTTTTGTTGTGAGTTATGACTATTAGACGAATCCAAATTGATTGCTTTTACGTTATCCTTATTAACTGCAAATTTTTCCTTCAAATTTATTAAATAACAATCCCAATTTTTGAGAGCTTTTTTCGAAAAGTCTAAAAAAGTCAATCATATTTTTGGAGTACTATTACATGAAGTCTTAAAGTAATGGATGATTAAGTAAAAAAAAATTAGATTTATTTATATGATATTAAATAATTAACTAAGCTTACATGAGAAAAAAAACGTGATTCAAAATATTTTTACTACATTTACAGAAAAAAACCCATACAAAACACATTTTCATAAACCATGTGCATTTACAACATATTTCATATAAATAATTAATTTAAAAGAAATCTTAAAAAAATTATTTAAATAATTAAAATTATGTATACACTAAAATTAATTATCATCAAATGAGTTAATATATATATAACAATTGATTTTTGATATACAGGTAACATAGTCATTTTATTATAACCTGCTGGTAACTATAAGCAAAGCGTGAGAAATAGACTTAATTGACTTTGAGGAGAAGGACAGAAGCAATTGATGATGAGTTGTTGTTGCTCTGCACTTTGTTGTGTTTGTTTTAATTTCATCATTAAAATAGTAATCTGAAGGGTGAAGAGGTAACTGTTTTCCACCAACCATTTCACTAGCCGAAAGAGAAGGTTTACCAAATAGTGTGGTTGCATGGCCCATTCCTTTCTAATATATAAGTTATTGCTAAATGGGATTATTTGATTACAATATACGATGTGAAATTTTGTGAATGCTTGCTTTACAACCTTTCTAACGTGCTTAGGCCAATGTTGGTACGTGGCAATTATTCTAGCTTATATACTTCCTTCACTTTGAAACTAAATGGCGGGCATTTTCATGGATGGGTCAACAATCAACATGCATGTTATTAATTAGAATTACATACATATGAATTGTCACTTCTACTTCAATTGTCCTCTATAAACTTTAATTTGTCCCGTGGTACCAATTCACACTTTGAGATTAAGTAGCCAAACGGCAAAAGGTGCCTAAACATACATAGGGGGCGCTTTTGATCATTTGAGTCTTAAGTCTTAACCAAAAAGCCAATAAGTACCATCATCTATCTAAGCTTGCAAAACCATCATAACATAACAATCATATTATTCTTAATGAACAATAGAAAAACGAAATCCATGATCAATTTGAAATTAATTCCAGCGTTAGATGGACCTACTAAATTCCCTCTATAATTATTTGAATCAAATGAGCTAAATCATACATACAAAGTTGGGCTTGACCAAACCAAACGCTGTATTGTGTGGATCAACATTAACGAAGCAGACAAATCCAACCACCTTCAACTTCTATATACCATACTTTTCTTTTATTTTATTTTATTTTAGGTTCTAAGGATAATTTTTTCGAGGTTTTTGTTCCGCTAAGTTAGGCAATAGATGGAACTTCTTTTCTTTTCTTTTTTATCCCTTTCGATTATTATTTTATTCTGTTTACTTTTTCTTTCTTATTAGAAGGTGGCACTTGCACATTCTAGGGAGAGACAGAGAGAGAGCATTATCTATATATCTAAATGCTTGTGTGATATTAGTGAGTGTCATCATGTCATGATTCTTAGATTATACACTTACAATTTGTTTAAGAATAAAAGGTTACTTAGACAACTAATATATAACCTACCTAGTATTATAGCTAGGGTGATGCCTAAAACATATTGTTTATTATACATGAAACATTAAAATCCTCCAATTTTTAAAAGAAATACTTAAAGTGGAAACTTGGAATAAAAGAGAAGAAAATAAGTTGTGTGTGGGAAAGTGGCATTAGTAGTTAAGCTATAAGCCTTTCTTTCATTCATGTGCCAAAGTCGGTTCTTCATAGTGTTGTTGGTGGGGTGGATGAGGACACCTTCATGAGTCTCCATGAAACAATAAAAACGGAGCACATAATAATAATGTTAACCATTCATGGTTCGCCACTTTTGTTTAACATAATTACCAAAATTATATTCTAAATGTTAAGATCTCCTTTACGACCTAAGCTATAGCGAGGTTAAAAGTCGTATTATTATTTATTAGGTTAAAAGTCGTGTGTGTATATATATATAAAGAAATAGTCTTATAATAGTGTAAATGATTTTTGACTCACAGTTATAAATAGTCAATAGAGTCGTATCAATTTAAAAATTATTAATGTCTTATTAAAAAATAAAATCTCCATATTTGATTTGATGTAAATTTAGTAGCTATTAATGAGCGTAAATAAAAAATTACTTATATTTATGTAAGACTATTCCTTTTTTTTATATATATATATGTGAAAAATTAATTTTACATTTATCAATAGCTATTAGATTCAGTAATTAGATTTATAGAATTCCTTTTGCTTTCTTATCTGCATATTGTAGGGGAAAACCCCTGATAATAATAATAAAAAATAAAAAGTGTGGGATGTAAGAGTATAAATAGGAAAGAATGAAAATTTTATAAATTAATGTTAGCATGATAAATTTTCTAAATTTTATTTAGTTGAAAAAAAAAATATAATCTTTTACCATATAATAATTCTTTAAGGCATTTTCTTCTCTTCCTTTTTTGTTCTTATTTCATACCAAACACATTCTTTGTTTTATTTCTCCAACTCATTACTTATAATAAACATCTGAATATAAGGAAAAAACAGATTATTTTCTGTTTAGATTCTAAAACAGTAACTACATTAACATTTTAAAGTATATAATATTGAAGAGGATAATATTTACATAATGAGTCAAATAAGTAAGCAACAATTAATGATTGCTAATTGATGTTTAAGTTAAGTAGTTTAGGTGCAGTAACATACGGTGATAAGTGTGGTAGAGATACATCATAGTCGTCCATAAGATAAGAGTAGCTATACAGCTACAAGACAAAATAAAAGTACAGTAGAATGTAAACATCATAACAAACAGCCTTGGCTTCCACTGTTTCGCACGCGCCATCACTCCAACTGAACTCTGGGGTGCCTGGTAGGGGAACAAATCCAAAACAATAATTAAAAAATGAATAAACTTAATTTTAATAATTAACAATTAAGAGGGTCCTGGCAGGTTTGGGTGTGGATGTAGGTTCGGAGTGAGTGGGAAAGAGAGAAAGCGAAAAACCAGCATAGTGGAGGAGAGTCCTGCAAATGATGGAACTGCCATTCTCTTCTCTATGTATATTATTATTATTAATTATTCAGAAAAATAATAAAACGGAAAACGAAAAAAGCTAAAAGGTAATGGAATATGAAAAAATCTCAACAACACTCAACACCACCATCAAAGACAGACACACCACAACCCACTCTTTAAAATCCCCTTTTATTTCTCTCTTCTTTTCTCTCTCTCTTTCTCTCTTTCCTCATCTTGGATTCTCTTTTCTCTTCCTTCTGCAATGTTGATGAGCTGGATTCTTGTTCAACTTCGCCTCTGCTGAGGAACGAACTCATAAGAGCCTGCTTCTGTATTGTAGTGTATTCTAGTGTTCCAGTTATGGCGGCAGAGGCAGCATTCTCCTTCTCAGTGGCATCCGTCGTTGAGGATGTGCTTCAGCAGCACGGTACTCGCCTCAAAGATCTTGATTTCGAGTCCAGGAAAGCAGAAGAAGCTGGTATTTTCCCTTCATTTTTCTCGCATTTTTCCAATTGCTCATCATCATATGAATCTATAACCTCTGCATTCTGCATTGTTCTTTCTTGATTGCTGAGAAAAAAAATGCTGTCTCATACTCTGATCACTGTAAATTCAACATCAGAACAATTTAGTCCTTTGATCCACAATCCATCTTTCCGTGAATGTATCCAATTATCATCTTTATCTCTATGATCGTTGCATATCTGAATTTTGTATGTATTAGTCTGAATTCTAAAATAGAAAATAACTGATGTGCAGCATCCAGAAGATATGAAGCAGCAGGGTGGCTTAGAAAAATGGTTGGAGTTGTTGCGGCCAAGGATTTACCAGCTGAGCCCTCTGAGGAAGAGTTTAGGCTTGGTTTGAGAAGTGGTATTATTCTTTGTAATGTTATTAACAAGGTTCAATCCGGAGCTGTACCCAAGGTGAATTGGATAGATCCTACTTTGATTTACTCAGTCTTCTCTTTTGTTTATTTAGTATTTTACTAATGTCTACAATGTGTTCTTCATTTTAAGGTTGTGGAGAGTCCTGTTGATTCTGCATTGATCCCTGATGGGGCACCATTATCAGCATATCAATATTTCGAAAACGTGAGGAATTTTCTGGTTGCTGTCCAGGAAATTGGAATTCCTACTTTTGAGGCATCTGATCTGGAGCAGGTATGTAAAATACTTTTACTGTTCACCTTTGCTTTTTCTTTATGCTGAAATACTGGTTATGTTTTAGGGAGGAAAATCATCCAGGATTGTGAATTGCGTCTTGGGCCTTAAATCCTATGGTGAATGGAAACAGAGTGGGGCAAATGGTGTGTGGAAATTCGGGGGAAATCTCAAACCAGCTACATCAACAAAATCTTTTGTGAGAAAGAACTCAGAGCCATTTACTAATTCCTTATCGAGGACCTCATCGCTTAATGAAAAGTCTGTAACTGGTCTTAACTGTGAAGCTGAATCTAATAGTAAAATGGTAGGTAAACTTTATTTGTGCCATTGTTTGGCTACTTGAGCTGAAAGAATAACTAATGGAATGATCATAATCATGCACC
>JASCZI010060698.1:11538-28640 GCA_036250425.1 Stylosanthes scabra | reverse complement strand
ACGAAAAAAAAAAAAAAAAAAAAAAAAAAAAACTATAAAATGAGCAGTACGATTAAATTCTCTAAACTAACAGATAAACCAAAAATAAGTATACAAACCAAATTTTATATATAAAAAATTCTTTAAATTAAAGAGGTTCATAAATCAACAAAATATGAAATTAATTATCATTAAATTTATAAAAATTAAACTCTTACTTTTTATTTTAAAAAAAATTACTTTAGAAAATTTTGTTCTTAACCTCTTCGAGCTGCCTGTGCTGGATGCCAGACTTAATTAATTATATTTTTTAAAAAAAGTTTAATTAATTAACGTAGAGGTTGTTTTCGAAGTTAGAACGTTCCCCCTAGCCACAAAAGGAAAACTTGAGTGGGCCCGCTGCCCATTGCTATTTGCCCATGACCTAATAATACTAATCTAAACAGCCAATCAATTTCCTTCCGCAAATTTAAAATATGAGAAATTCTTAGCGTACTCTCAATAACAACTCATTTGATTTATGTAAATACTTTATGGGAAAAAAAATAAGTGTTCTTCATGATATATCAATTTTTAACTATTCAATCTGGTAGTGTTTAAGCCGTGTGGATTTTATATTATAATTTAACATAATAAATTAGATATAATAACTTATAAAAAATAATTTATGGAATTTCGTATTATATTGTGACTTTAATAATATTATCAATATAATATAAATATTATCATGGATCACAATTGTGAAACATATGATTTTTCGTTTCTCTCTTTTTCATCTCTCATTTTCTCGTTCTATATATTTTCCTTTCTTGTTCTTCCTTTCTTTATCTCCTTCTCATTTTCCCTATTTCATTTTTTTTCATTTCGTCACTCTCTCTCCCTCACTTCTGCTTTGTCTTTCCCTCCTTCCCTTTATAGCTCTCTCCCATCTCTCTCTTTCTATCTCTATCTTTCTTCTCTCACTTTCCTATGATAATATCAACTAATTAAATATAGTGATTTGTAATAAATTAGATATAGTGATCTTTAAGAAATAAGTTATTATTTAATAAATAAGTGTCATTAAATAATAATACATTAAGTTTGTCCAAGCCGACAAAGCTAAATTAATATTATGATATACATGATTATCGAAAACATCTTACGTCGGTACATTGATAAAAATTTACCACAACTTTATCCCTAAACTTGAAATTTCCACCAATGAGTCCAAATACAAAAGATATGATCTCTCTCTCCATCTCCTTCTCATTATCTCTCTCTATTTCATTACCTCTTTCACCCCTGCTCCATCCCTCTCTCTTCCTCTCCCTCTATTTATTTCACTATATCTCTCTCTCTTCGTCTCTCTCCCTCTCTTTCTATCTCTCTCTCCTCCTCTCTCCCTCGCTTTCAATCTTTTTCTTTCCCCCTTTTTCTGTCTCTCTCTCTTTTTCTCTCCTCCTCTCTCTCTTTTCATATCTCTCTCTTTCTTTCTCTCTTCTTTTATCTCCCCCTCACTCCCTCCCTCTCTCTTTCCCTCCATGTTTTTTCTCACTTTCGTTTTCTTTCTCTTCCTCCCTCTCATTTTTTCTCTCTTTCTCTCTCTAATTTCTTATGTCTCTCTTACCCTCTTTTCCCTGCTTCTTATCTCTTTCCCTTTTTCTCTCCCTCATTCCATATTTTCTCTCACCTTCGTTTTCTCTCTAGCCTTGCCTCTCGTTTTTCTCTCTTTCTCTCTCTGTTTTCTTATGTCTCTCTCACCCTCTTTTCCCTGCTCCTTATCTCTTTCCTTTTCTCTCTCCATCATTCTCTTTTTTTCTCTTTTTCTCCTCATCTTTCTTTTTTTCTCTATATTTTTCTCTCATCCTCATTCTCTCTCTCCATCTTCCTCCCTTTCTCATTCTCACTCTCTCTCTTTCTTTATCTCCCACTCCCTCTCTCTTTCTCTCTTTTTCTATTGCTCTCTCATTCTCTTCCTCTCTTCTTATGTCTCTTTTTTTCTCTCCCTCTCTCCCCTCTTTCTCTATCTCCCTCTCCATCTCCTTCCTTATCCCATTCTCTCTCCCCTCTCTCTTTCCTTATCTCTCTCCCTCCCTCTTTGCCTACTTCTCTCTCCTTCTTTTTTTTTTTTTTATCGTTATCTCTTTTCTCCTATATCACTTTCTCCTTATATTTCTCCCTCACTCCCTCCTTATCTTGCTTCCTCCCTTTTTGCCTTTCTTTTTTTCACCCTTCCTTTCTCTCCCTCTCCCATTCTCCCTTTCCTTATCTCTCTTTTCTCTTTTTTTTCTCCTATCTCTCTCTCTTTTTCTTTCCCTCTATTGTTATATATTTCTCTTTATCTCTCTCTTGTTCCCTCCCTTATTTTCTCTTTTCTAATTCGGCTAAGATATGCTTATGTATATTATTTGAGTTAATTTTAAATGTTAAATTTACATTAAAATTGCTTTAGTAAAATATCACAATTAAAAATAATTAAAAATAAAAATTATAATGAGCATGTCCAATTGGATTTTAAATTCATTAGTATGTATGTTTAAAATTTTAAAATATCACAAATTAAAAATAACTAAAAGAACAGAAATTCCGATAAAGCACTTTCAATTGTAATTTTAAATTCATTATCAGACTTCATTTTAGTTAAATTTAAATTTATTAACAATATTTTATTTTTTTTTTATTATAAATAGCATTTTTTAGTAGTTTCAATTATTTTAACCTAAAGAGACAGTAATAAAATAATAGTCATGCCATAAATTATTTATTAACCTTATATTGGACTACCCTATTAATATTCATGATATTATGTAGTACCGACTTTATAAAAAAAAGAAAATAAAATTAAAAGAAAAAAGAAAGAAAGGAACTAATAATAACACTCAAAAAACAAAAATATGGTGTTTCATAAAAATAAAATTATAAGAATCTGATGCTAAATATATTAAAAGTAGAAAAAAAATTAAACTAATTAAAAAAATAGAAATTTTAATGAGTATTTCCGATAAATTTTAAATTCATTAACATGTATGTTTAAAATTTTAAAATATTACAATTAAAAATAATATAAAAAAATATAATGAGTATTCTAATTGAATTTATATAATTAATTGTAAATTATTTTAAAATTATTCCAACAACCGTATCTAATATTTGAAATTTAAAATTTTAAACTCAATTAATTATGTCAATTAAAAATAAATGAAAAATAAATTTTTTAATGACGACATCTAAGCATTTAACTCCCTAAATTCATTCTCCAACCGCCACGTTAGCAATTTAACTTTCTAATTGTATATTATTAAGATAAGATAAGATTAAGATTAAAATTAAGATTAAAATTAAGATAAAATAAGATAAGATAAGATATTCATTTATCATCTTAAAATTTAAATAAACTTTAAAAATATTGCTTCATTAAATTCATAAATTATAAAAACTTGAGATTAATGAAAAAAATTAAATACAAAATAATTTTGGTGTTTTTTTTTTTTTTAATAATTTGGTCTAAGAAAGGAACACGTAATGATGTTTCTCTTTGAATGTCAATAAAATCCTGATTTACTCAATATGACACTATGAATTCAAACCCCACATTAAAGTGGAAATAACAAATAAGTGTAAATACAATGGATTGAGGGGAAAAAAATAAATGAAGGGAGGGTCACGTGTAGAAAGGGTGGAAAAGCGGAGGAAGAGGCACGCGCTACTAATGTTTGAACGGAGGAGGGTGTGTAGTAAGAGAGTAACTAGTACGAGTCACCATCGTTGTCCGTGAGCCCAGAGGGGAAGCACCTTCTCTTTTTTTTTTTTTTTTTTATCTTTTCTTTTTCTCTCCTTTTCGCTAATCTTTCTTTCTTCTCCTCTTCTCTTTACTCCAACAACACCAAATAAAATAAAAACAAAACAAAAGAAAAGAAATGTGTCCGCCTAATCAAATGGGCGGCTCCGCCCACTCCACACCAATTCTCCTCCAGCTCTAACTCCCAACCTCACCTTCCTCCTTCTTCTTTTTCTTCTTCTCGGTATTCTCTCTCTCTCTCTGCTTCTTCTTTATTTATATTTATAACTCTTTATTAGCTACACTTGGCTTGGCTTGGCTTACTTTGGTTTACGATCCATTCATGAATGCTCGAGCTGGTTTTTCTTCAGATTTGTATTTTCACATCTACACTCAGGACTCACCTTCCTTTCCTATCATTATTCAACTCATTCTATTTAGTTGCTTCTGTAAATTTGTTTCGGTCCTAGATTAAATATGTTTTTTTATTTTCTTTTTACCTTATGATGGGTTTTAGTTTACCACCAAATGATGGAATTTGAGCTCCATGATCTCTCATCTTTGATCTCTCTCTCACCTAATGTTTTTGTGCTCCTTCAATTTTTCAACTCTGCTTCATAAAAACGGACTGAAAGTAGTGTTTTCTTGTGAAATCTGTGTTAACAATCTCTGCCTCTGGTGTTGACAGATCCGTTGATAGAAATTGTAGAAGATGATGGAAGCATGTGATTGTATAGAGACACCGTATCCACCTGATGAACTTCTTGTCAAGTATCAGTATATTTCGGATGTCCTAATTGCACTCGCATATTTCTCAATTCCTGTAGAGCTGATCTATTTTGTTCAGAAATCTGCATTCTTCCCATATAGATGGGTGCTTATGCAGTTTGGTGCTTTTATTATTCTCTGTGGAGCAACCCATTTCATCAACCTCTGGACATTCTCTGGGCACTCCAAGGCCGTCGCTGTTGTAATGACCGTCGCCAAGGTCTCATGCGCCATTGTGTCTTGCGCAACTGCACTCATGCTTGTTCACATTATTCCTGATCTGTTGAGTGTCAAGACACGCGAGCTGTTCCTTAAGAACAAGGCCGAAGAGCTTGATAGGGAGATGGGCCTTATTCTTACGCAGGAAGAAACTGGAAGGCATGTTAGGATGTTGACTCATGAAATTAGGAGCACACTGGACCGCCATACCATTCTCAAGACTACTCTTGTCGAGCTTGGTAGGACTTTAGGCTTGGAGGAATGTGCATTGTGGATGCCATCAAGGAGTGGTCTGAATTTGCAACTGTCGCACACTTTAACCTTCCATGTTCAAGTTGGGTCTACTGTGCCAACAAACCTTCCCATTGTCACTGAAGTTTTCAATAGCCCTCGAGCTACTCGGATACCGCACACATGCCCATTGGCCAGGATTAGGCCCCTCGTGGGGAGATATGTTCCACCTGAAGTAGTTGCTGTCCGGGTGCCTCTGCTACATCTCTCAAATTTCCAAATTAATGACTGGCCTGATCTTTCAGCAAAAAGCTATGCGATTATGGTTCTCATCCTCCCTACTGACAGTGCTAGAAAATGGCGAGACCATGAGTTGGAATTGGTTGATGTTGTTGCAGATCAGGTATACTTGAAATTTCCTTTATCTCATTGGTTGTGCTTGTTTTTAATTGTATGTTTCCTGT
Organism: Stylosanthes scabra; assembly: GCA_036250425.1. Classification (NCBI taxonomy): domain Eukaryota; kingdom Viridiplantae; phylum Streptophyta; class Magnoliopsida; order Fabales; family Fabaceae; genus Stylosanthes; species Stylosanthes scabra. The sequence goes on along the minus strand of JASCZI010060698.1, from coordinate 23,219 downwards.
TCCTAATTTTAAACTGCTGATTCCTTACTGGTTAATGTACTGTTCTGACTGTCATAAAGTTTTTCAAGATATAATTAGGAAGTAATTATCAACCATTAGTTATTTGGTCTTACCTTAAGCAGTAGCTCTGTTATGCCTTTTGATCTGAATAATGATGAATTGACTACCTGAAGCTTGTGTTTAATTGTGTGCTTTCTAGGATATCACTTTTCTTTTTTATTAGATTAAATCACCACAATTACATATGGAAATTTCAAAATATTTATGTTTAAGAATATATTCCATTGGATGATAAATTCATTTGTTATTTCCTAACAGGTAGCAGTTGCCCTTTCCCATGCTGCTATTTTGGAGGAGTCGATGCGGGCTCGTGATCAACTCATGGAACAGAATGTGGCTTTGGATTTAGCTCGACGAGAGGCAGAGATGGCTATTCATGCTCGCAATGATTTCCTTGCTGTCATGAACCATGAAATGAGGACACCAATGCATGCAATAATAGCATTGTCATCACTTCTTTTGGAGACTGAACTGACTCCAGAGCAGAGGGTTATGATAGAGACAGTATTGAAGAGTAGTAATGTCTTAGCAACACTTATTAATGATGTTCTGGATCTTTCTCGACTGGAAGATGGTAGCCTTGAATTAGAAATGGGAAAAATCAATCTTCATGGTGTTTTGGGAGAGGTATTACCATATGGTTTTCACTTTTCAACCTTGGGGTATTGTAACAGCATTGAAATCATTATTTGATCTTGAATGTGATCAACACCTTATGTGCTTTTCCATCTTCAATGCAGGTTGTTGAACTGATAAAGCCTATAGCATCTGTCAAAAAATTACCTATTACTTTAATTATTGCTCCTGATCTGCCCATGCATGCCATTGGTGATGAAAAGCGGCTTATGCAAACTCTGTTAAATGTTGTGGGTAATGCTGTCAAATTCACTAAGGAGGGCTATGTTTCTATAAGAGCAACTGTTCCAAAACCAGACTCTTTACAAGATTGGAGACCTCCTGAGTTTTACCCAGCTTCGAGTGATGGCCACTTTTACTTACGAGTACAGGTAGTGATTGAGGCACTGCAGTATGAGTCATAGTATAGTTCTCTTAATATTGACAAAGAAGTTTAAGAAAAATTGCTTCTGTCATAGAACACACACACACATATATATATCTTCTTCTGATGTGGCTATTCTAAGAAAGAAAATGTTATGTTCACTCATTCTGTCTGGTGCCAACACACAATCCTTTACCATTGGATGGGGGTGTGAAACTCACATGAGATGTATTCCACATTCCATTCAATGGTGGAGTATTTACTTGCTTGGGGTATGACACAGGTGTGAGTAGAAAGAACACGTCTTAAGAAATAGTCTACATATTACCTTCTATCACCTTATATTGACCCAAGCATTCCTCTATTGTGTAGGTTAAGGATTCTGGATGTGGCATTCCTCCACAAGATATACCACATCTTTTCACCAAATTTGCACAATCTCGGAGCGGACCAGCTCGACCAACCAGTGGTGCAGGTCTTGGGCTTGCCATTTGTAAAAGGTAAGGGGAAAACAAACAAGAAAGACAAAAGAAAACTGAGTGTGAATGGTTTCTACTGGTGATTGTTGATGTTATTTTTCATACGTTGTTTTTTTTTTTGTTGACTATTGTCAAAATCTAAAAAATATTCAGATTTGTGAATCTCATGGGAGGGCACATATGGATTGAGAGCGAAGGCATGGACAAAGGGAGCACAGCTACATTCATAGTTAAACTTGGGATCAGTGGCAATCCTGATTTGGTGGATCGTCAAGCTGCAAAAAGAGGGCAAGCTTATAGTGGAAGTGGAGGTCTGGCAACATTTAAGGCATTTGCCAAAGATGATGAAGACACAGGTTTCGCTGGTCGACGGAATCAAAGAAGTTTTTAAATGAAAAATAACAAAATTGCTTAACCTTCATTTTGGATAAGCCAAATTGTATAACGAAAGTTTGCAGCTATATAGATTAGGATTTACTTCTCCAGGCAAGCTTCTAACAAACGGGCCTTGTAAGAAGTCGTATCATATTAATTTGGATACAATATAGAGAAACAAAGTTTAGAGATGATCCCTTCTGTATAGCTAGTCTCATTTTTAGTTCGGGTAGTTTCAAATTATGTGATTCTAGCTTTATTCGCTTTAGAATTTACCAAGATAGTCAATCTAGAAGAGCCATATTCGCATTAGAAACATGTAAACCAAAATCAAAACATGTTTATTCGTCAAACACGTTAACCACACACAATTTCCTGTTCTATCCAGTTTGTGGTTGCCCGTGAACTGGAGTTAACATGGCGTGTACTGATGGAGAGTTAACACATGGCGATAAGAACAGTATTTGAAGAATCAATCTGAATTATCAACTCGACAACAAAAGAAAAGAACAAGCAAAACCGCAAACGGGATATTATTGTCGCTGTAAAATTGCCCATAATGCATTACGAAGTTCAGATTTATAATGTTTTTTTCTTGATAAAGGAAATGCACCAGAAAGACCTTATTTCACGCAAATTATTGAATTACCCTTCAGTGTCAGTATTATTCAACTCAATTTAAGTATGCCTTTCACGTAGTATAGACTGAGGGCCAGAGATTTTCATTAACATCATAGTTCATTTATAGACATTTCTGTAGGAACGTGTAACTGTTTCCACGGCAAACTAATTCAGTTTAACATTCAGAATCAAGATAGGCATTGGACCAGAAAGTAGAATGGGTAACACATGTATTTGCAAAACATCGAGACATTCATATGGAAAAGGTAAATATCAGATTAAAAAAACGAATACGGTAATAAGTTCATATACTTGAAAAATAAACAAGGTCTAGAACAACAGAGGCTTGTCAAAACTATTTCAAAACAGAAACTATGGATACCAGTCCAACAAAATATTCTATTAGACCAACCCAGAATACGTACTTCACTTCTTGCTTTTCTTTGTTGCTCTGCATGTAAGAAAAAAACATAGTAAACATCACTCATAACCAAATGCTGAAAATATAAAGACAAAAGTTACAATACTCACTGTGCAGGCTGTGATGCTGTGGCGGGGGCAGCAGTGGGTGCAGGCTTCTCTCCAGGACCCTAACATTTTGCAAAGACAACAAATAGAACGGAAAATAGGTTAAAATCTTGATCATCAAATTTCATTGGCTATACATGTTAACTAAGTAAAATATAAGATTCACAATTTAAAGTATTTAAATATATTCTGATGGGACACCAAAAACCTCACCTGGGCCAGTCGCTCCTCCCTCCGAGCAATCTTCCTTTCTCTGCTGGCCTTGTTCTTAGCACGCTTGGCCTCAAACTGGTCAGACAGGGTCTTCTCTCTTGCTTTCTCAGCCTTGGACTTGTGAATGCTCTCCATCAGCACTCTCTTGTTCTTGAAAACATTACCCTTAACCTTCATGTACATGTCATGGTACATGTGCTTGTCAATCTTCTTGGATTCCCTGTACTTGCGGAGCAAGCGTCTGAGCACACGCATCCTCCTCATCCAAAGAATCTTAGTTGGGAGCCTTGCCTCCCTGGTACCCTTACGCTTACCTAGTCGTATCAAAATAAACACAACATAAGTAGCCAAGCCAAACAGTGCCTTACTAAGATCAGAAGACATTATTCGAGAACAATGTGTTTCTTAAATTATTTTGCAACATTACACTACACTTTTCAGATGATATGAAATGAAAGTATGAAAACACAATAGAACCCTAACAGTTTACTTTGTTTCTAGAATTTGAAAATCTATTGATATATTTACATAAAGTAGTAGAATACAGAGAGTAAATGATCATATTACTAAATCATCCATTGGCTATAACATCTTTGATATATGCTGAATATAAGAATTAAGAATAAATACCATAGCCAGAGTGACGTCCTTTCCTCTTGGCTTCCTTCATCCTACGGGCACGTGAACGGGAGTGAATCTTAGTGGGTTTCCTGATAATGAAACCATCCTTAACCAGCTTCCTAATGTTTTGACCTGTAAATCAACATCCATCAAAATCCACCGTACGCATACAACTACAGCTACGTTTCTATAAAATACGACCAAGCTAATTTTGAAAAATAGAATAAAAGCTTCAAAAAGTTTCAGATCCAATATAAAAAACCGCCATCTTATAGTTCGCTGTTTCAAGGTTAGATAAACAAAGCCACGAGCTGAAAATGAAATCTTACGTACGAATACAGAGACAGAAAATGAGAAAAATATAAAATAACAGAATAAGAGGATGAGGTTTACGAGAATTGGCCATGGAGATTTCATTGACTTCATTGGGGTCAAGCCAAACCTTCCCTCTGCCACACTTGAGGACGCTAGCCGCAAGGCGCTTCTGCAGTTTCAGAGACACCATTTTTGCTCCACTCTCTCTCTCTCGCTGCTGCTGCCGAAACGAGTTTTGTGGAAGAGACGAATGCAAAACCCTAGCTTCCCCCTTTTATAAATTGGATTGGATAGCACAACGCCGCGGTTTGGGCCTCATAGGCTCATAGTAACTAGTCTGGGCCAAACTGTGGCCCATTTTTCTATTTAAGGATATTTGGGCCGTGTATATTTTCAATTATACTGAAAAAAGGGTGTGACAAAAAAAATGAAATGGGGTATACTTGGGCCATTTGTTATTACACAAGTCCAATTTTCTGAGGCCATCCGAGGAAAAATGGACTCCTTTTCTGAGACCCAGTAAAAAAACTGCTTAATTTTTAGGAGTGTGTGTGCCATACTATACTATACTATTAATATATAAAATAGAGTATTATATGTTAGTCATTGATTTTGTGGTGAATGATTTTTTTGGCATGATGTAATATGATTTTGAATTTGTAGAATAAATTGAAAGGAAATTTAATTATAATAATTTTGTTGTCAAAATGAAAAGGAAAAGGAAAAAAGCAAAGCAAATACCTAAACCTGAAAAGAGAGAGTAGGGGACACACAAGCGTGAAGGTCGCGTGTCTTTTGAACAAGTTGATTGGGTCCACGCTGTCACTTATACAAACACGAATTTGGTATTACTGAAGAAAGATGATGCCACGTCAGAGCGCTCCTTCCTAGTTAGTAGTACTATCACAATAACTGTACTACGTAGGTTGCAACTTTAGCCCGTGTTTTTTGAAGCCCAATCCGTGGGCGCACACCGGGCGCCGCGTCTGTTTAATACCAAAACCGGCGGCGTCGCTAGATTTGCATTCCTTCTTTCTTCTCCACTTTCCATCACTGCCTAGCTACCATCTACCATCTGTTTATTATATAATTTTTTTACCGAGATTAATTCAATGTTTTTAATACTGTAAAATATATTATTTACATTATTATTCAATTATAATTTTTTTAATTTGCATAAGTTTTGAAATGATGACAGTTGAAGTTTATATAATAATTTGGTAAGACTTTTTTAAGGACATTTGTTAAGTTAATCGTTGAATATTTCCTTTACTAAAAACTTACACACCATTATAACTTAATTATGAATTTCTAACTTCATAAAATATACTTTGTAAGATGAATCGCACCTTTACATTTTACTAATATTATTAAAAGAAACGTACTAATTGACATTGCATAGGCAGTACTCTCCTCTTTTCCTCCACCAACTAACAACGGTTATTAATCAAACTCTAAACAAAGTTGATGGTGATGGATTGTTTTATGCTCAGCCGTTCCTTCTGAATAATTTTATTAATTAATTTGCAAATTGCCACACTCTGAAGAAGGATACGTGATGTGCTATATATTGTTTTGAAATTAGTTTTTTTTTTTTTTTGAATCTGAAGATTATTGATAAAAAAAAAATTGTAATTGAAATGTAAGCACAATAAATTTCATAAGCGAAAATTACAAATTTAAGAACTAATTCAAGAGAAAAAAAATTACAGAGACTTGAGTGAAAAAAGAAAAAGAAAAAAGCAAAAGACTAATTAAGGTAGCCCAACACTTCTTTACATGTTCAAGCGCAAATAATCACAGGGCTGATATAAATTGAAAAGACAGAAGCATGAACTAATTTTATTGTGAAAATGGATATCAATCATCATTCATCGAAGGTCCAGAGTTCCCCGACCACACTTTCTTGAACAACGTTGTTGTTGTTGTTGGCGGCGGCAGCAGCTGCAGATTGTGCATCATAGAATGGCATCTGATCATAAAACCCAATGTAGTTCTCATAAGCCATTAGCTCCTCCGAGAGCTTCTCCACCTCGTAGCTCTTCTTCTCCTCTTGATGTTGATCACCACCACTTGACCCAACTGCCACCTCCGACGCCGAACCTGAACCCGAACCAGAACCATACTCAGAATTCTCATCAACGCAACTCACAAATGGGGCCCCTCCATGGTTCAGATCGTAACCAAATTCCAAGTTGAGGTTCAGAGTCCTTGCCGTGTTGTTCAAGTTGTTGTTGTTGGTGTTAGCTCCACCATATTGCTGCTGTTGCTCATGATGATACAAGGGAAGATGATTGTTATTCGATCTTCGAATCGGAGGAGGAAGGCTTGGAAAAATGTTGCGAGATTCTTGAATGGAATATTCGTCATCCTCGTTGGGGAAGTTCACTTTCGCTTTCTTCCCACGAATCTTACGAGCTTCTCTGTCGTAGGCCCTGGCGGCTTCTTCAGCAGTGTTGAAGGTTCCGAGCCAAACACGAACACCTTTCCTGGGATCGCGAATCTCCGCCGCCCATTTTCCCCATGGACGCTGCCGGATCCCTCTGTACAGGTTCTTCCTCTGCCTCTTCGCGGGGGGCTTGCAGTTTCCCTGATCTTGCTCACCAACTGTTTGACAAAACACCACTTTCAGAAAACAAAACCAACAAAAGAAAGAAAGCGAAAAGATGAGAAGTGCACTGACCTGACGGCAAAGGAGATTTGTTGAGAGTGGGTGGGTGTTGGACATGATGATGAGAGAAATCGAAGTCAAAGTCGTCGCCTTGGTTAGTAGAGAATGTGTTGGGCCAGATTTCAGCGGCAGTAAGGCGGCGAGAACGGTTGCGGGGGATGAACTCAGCGATTATGGCACCGCCACACATGCTTATGTTCTTGTGTTAGATATCCCTGCAGGTGAATGTTGTTTATGTAAGAGGGCAAGAAATGATGAGAGATATTTTGGAAGTAAAAAGGTTTGGGGGTTATTAAGAAAGAGTGAGTTATGAGTTATGGGTTATGACTTGTGAGTTTGAGAGAGATGGGGTTTAAGTAGTTGGAAAATACGAAGACATGTTCATGTGTGATGTCGTTGTCGCTTGTACGATGGTATACATGCACAGTAAAGTAATCGCAAGTAGAGAGTAGAGTCTAGAGACGATGGGAATAAATGGGAACCTTCCTAATATTCACCTCATCTAACCCCCTTCTCGGTCTTGTCTATCTACAAATACTATATCTCATTTGCACTTTGCTTCTTAAACATTTTTTTAACATTTTGTTGAGTGGCTGGCACGCACTCACCTCTCTAGAATTTGGATTCTAGAATCTAGGCTTTCATGATATAAAATCATTCCATATGGATATGGTGTTCAAAATAGCACAAACAGATTAGTAAAGAAATTTTCGTTTTAAAGAAAATTACAAATAATAATAACAATTATACTAATTATACTAGGTAACCAATAAATTTTTAGCCAATAATAATCAATAAAAGATAAAAGTTTAATAAAATAAAAAAACTCAATTCATAAAAAATGAAATTCAAACAAGTAATAGTATTTTGGATTTGTTGGTTAATATTGATTATCAAAATATTTATTACCTAGATTTTTTCTAATAATAATGACATAGTATGATATATATTTACACAATTAAATTTAGTATGATAATTATAATTAATTAATAATAATGCAAGAATATTAATAATACAGTATGATATTTAACCTACAAAAAATCAAATCTAATACCAATATTATTTATATGTATTATATAACCTTAAATAAGTTTTTTTTTTTGGTGAAATTGCAAATACAAATAAAATTTTTAAAGTCATATAAAAAGTGAAGAGGCATAATAATGAGAAGACTTGATCGAACTTTGTTACAAAAATGACTTATTTATTTGTCATTTCTCAACTACTTTTAATAAAAAATAGTGATAAGAGTAGTCTTTCTATTATAATTCAATACATCCAAGATTAGTACACTGTTTGTTTTGAAATGCTTCTCTAAACCTTCTTGCAGTCAGCATTCAAACAAAAGGAAAAATGTGACATAACTTTGCATGCAGACGAGGAATAAATAATGACAAGTAGGATGGCCATGTGAGAAAAAAAAATTAGATAGACACTAATTAGAAGCAATCCAAATGAAAATTTGTATAACAAAAAATGTCAACCATAATTATTTGGTGATTAACAATAATTATTAAAGGATAACACACATGTAAGCTGGAATATAGCAGGAGAGTTGGTAATTAACAATTAGTACAAAGCACGACCAAAAGCGAAAGCAGTACGATGAAGAAAAAAATTGAGAATGGTATAAAGCTAAGCATGAGCCACTCGGCACATCGGTTATCCATCTGGTGGGCATAGTTCATGTTGATATTGCGACAATAATTTAATAAACCGTCGTCCAACTGTGACTGTGACTTTGAACAAAATAAAATTGCTGCTAATACATGTTACATAGGCGTAGTTAGCTTTTATGATTTTGAATATTGAACATACTAGGCATCAAGTTTCTTACATAAGAAATATCTTTTCAAGATTCTACTTTTGTACAATTTGTCAAATATAGGTTGAATTGACTTTACATTGATTGGTCGCATTTGAAGAAAATTGAAACATTCAAATAAATTTTCTGAAATATAGATTTATATTAAGAGCTTTTATTTATTTATTATTTTTTTGGTATTGACATTAAGGGCTTTCATTTTTTTTTATCATATCTAATCAACATCAAATTGTGTAATATTACTACCGTCAAGGACTCGAGGAAACAAAAGTTCGAAGTTTAGCATTGTGGGTGGGCCTAAAATCCGTTACGTGGGAAAGACCTTAAGGCCCATTTTCTTTGATGTAATGGGCCTATGATATAAGTAGTTAAGGACAGGCAATACCAAAAAATATGTAGTTAAAGGAATTTATGATCCGGTGACCAGAAGCCCAAACTTTGACAAAAAAAAATTGAAAATACAAGGCAATTTTTATGTTTCAAATATCAGTAGTCAACTCACTAATTCGCTTACACAAGTGTCGGGTTCTAGTTGTGCGATAGATTAGTGTTTGACCTATCGAATTTGGGATATGGTAAAAAAAAAAATACCAACATATAAAGTCCCAAAAAAAAGGAATACCAATATATTTTTGTTACCAGTCCAGAAAAAAAACGAGGTAATTAATTAATTATTCAGTCAAAAAAAAAAAAACTAATTATTATAATTTTGCATGTTTTTGGCTGGCTATCTTTATCAATGATATATAAAAACGTGGGAATGTCTACCCAAAAAAAGTTGAAATTAACATAGATTTATAAAATATAAAGTAATATTTTAACTATTTATAAATTAAAATAGTAAATTTAAAAAATTATAAATTAAAAATATTATTTTACCATTTTACAAAGTTCCTCAATTTATAATATATATTTTTTTAAAATGTGAGCTTAAGTGCTTGCTAGATATATTTTCATCCGCAAAATAAATTCAGTGAGATTAATGATCGTATTAGATGCGGGATATAAACCAAGCATCGGCTGTTTTAGAAGCGCAAAGCGCAAAAGCATCATCACTGTCTGATGACTCAACTTGATCTAAATGCATGCATGTAATGGTGATTGGTCAGTGATTCACACAAGTAACGAGTTTCAAGTTATAGACACAGACTAGTAATCTGGGTTACGATTAAGTAGCTGAATAATACATACATCTGTGTAAACAAGAGAACATGTGGGCCACATAGAAACACGTGTCAGTCTAAGTGGCCCGCTTCTTCTGACTCCCCTTTCTTCGCTCTCACTTTCTATAACCTTCCTTTTTTAAGATAATCCCAATCTCTATCTCTATCCCTTTCCCTTAGATTTGTCTGTGTCGCACTTCAATAAACAACGACAACAATAACATCAACCAAGAAGCAAGGCAGGTTGCTATTACCATTTACCACAAATTAAAGGAGCTAGCTAGAGAGATGGCAGACGAAAGAGCCATTAGTCATGAAGGAAAGAAGAAGACCAATCCATTGGGCAGTGTTGGCGGCGGCGGGGGCGGTGTTGCGGGGCTTGTCGTGATCGGTGGAGCCTTGGCCGTTGCTGGTTTCATGGCGGTTACGTCTTTCGCAAGAAACAAAAGCAAGGCAAAGGCAAAGGGAATCGCCTCCCATGATCACCAAGATGTGTTATTGGACGAATGCGGGTGTAAGAGTGCAGAGGATCATAAAACTGCATGGTACATATATATTTATCTTATTGTTATTGTTTATCAACGAATATGCATGTCTACGCTAATAGCAAACTAAACTAAACTAAACTATTTTTGTTGTGTGTTGCTGCAGCAGTTACACATCCAATACGAATAAGAGTATGAGTATGCATGAAGTTACTCCCTCAGAGATTATGAAGATTGTGGTAATTTTCATTCTTCCTGTTTCCCCTACGCAGTTGCTTTTTGAGTTATTGTTGCAACAAATTTGGAAGTTGAATTTGGTTTCAGGAGGAGAAGAGTGATCACAAACCCAACAGCCAAGAGGAGAACCCAACCTGCTTTCATCAGCAGGAGATTGCATTCTCTGACTGTTCACACCCTGAAAGTGCATCATCTTCCAATGACAATGGGGTTGCGGAAGATTGCTCCATGTCTATGTTTAACAGCCCCAATGATGGCCATTCACATGGCCTGAAATCTCCTGAAACAGAATCTGATGAGGACAGGGATAACAGCGAGGAGGAAGACGATGGTGTTTTAGGGAGTGGTGAAGAGGAAGAAGATAGCTCGAAAGCAACAACAGGATGCACCTCCTTCGATTACAATGATGAAGCGGTTTGGCCTGCGGAGCTAATAACAGAGGTAGAATTCAATGGAGAAAGCTATTGTCATGGCAATGTTTGCAGTGACTGTGATGCTGATGCCTCTGATTATGCTGAGAACGAGAGAGCCATGAAGTTATCAAATGATGCTACTTCCAAAGGAACAGAGAAAGAAAGTCTGTGTTTGGAGCTGAGTGATGAACCTTCAGTAATGAAAAACTGGGTTGTTCCCTCTATGTTGCTAGCCTTGTTTTTCATCGTAGTTTTTCTGACCCGACAAGAATCTATTTTTGTAGTCGATGAGGTTGATTCTGTAGTAGTCCCATAAAGTAGATTACGGATCAACATATGTTTTTTGAGTCAGTATTATAGAATTACAACTATATGCACTTTCGGTCTATATGATGAGGTATACAATAAGCTTCTTACATTATCCATGTTTCAATAAGCTATAACAATAAGGGAAGCCAAAGTGAAAATCTTAAGAAAAGAAAAAGAAAATGGTATTCTTATGAACTGAGCCTTACTATACTAATCCCACTTATATAAATCAATTATTATACTTATTTATAGCATATTGATATTTGCCTTGCACTGGGAGAGATAAGACAAGTTTAAAAATTTATTAACAAGACATTCCCAACACCTACCTTGTAAAATCTAAATACTCGGATTTTCTGCACAACT
>JASCZI010060697.1:44041-57530 GCA_036250425.1 Stylosanthes scabra | reverse complement strand
GGAGTAGTTGAAATTACTTTGAAGTTTGTTTTTTTTTTTTTTTTTTTTTTGACATACAACTCACACACACTCTAACACTAGATAGTTCCTCACTTTCTCCGGTGAATATTGAACTTGGATATGTGGTTTTAGAGGCTTACATATCTACCACTTAACCGAGTCTCACCGCAAAGTTTGTGTTGATGACGGAGATTTCATGTTATAACCTCTCTTGGACCTTATTCAAGTTTCTGTTGAACCTCATTTATTTACCCTCGAGTCAAAATAATGGCTTACAAATTAAACAACACAAACTAACATTAATAATAATTTAATTAGGAAAAAAACTTAAGTAATTTTTATTTTCTCTCAAAACGTCTTTGTCACGTGACACTAAAAGCTGCGTATCTGCTTCTAGACAAGATGGAAAGCAGAGACTGTCTCCCATAACAAACACGTGTCACACAATCATTGCTCAACACACAATCTACACCTGTATATGAGAGAAAGATGTCTACATATATAGTAGAATTCGCCAATATATAATGTAAGAATTCAACTTATCAAATGAACAGTGCTTTTTTCACTAAATAAACGATTTGATAACACAGAAAATACGGACAAATTGAGGTTTCTTTTCCATAATGGAATTCTCCTAATAGGAGATATATAAATAGGGTGAGTCTTTAGTGGCATATAAGGCTGCGTTCGTAAGAGAGACTGAGACTGAATAACTGACACTGAGAGATCGGGACTAAATTAGTTTTGTATATTTTGTTTGGTTTAAAATATACAAAACTAATAAATATTGGAACTAAAATAAACAAAATATTAAAAATACCCTTGTTAATTAAAAATAAACAACCCCTTTTCTGTCTTCACCATCTCAATAAAGCCGTGGATTTGCTGTAACAACTAACAAGAGCATCTTTCCCTTGCTTCGAGGTTATTTGCCACAACCAAATCATCTTCTCCAATTTGTTCAACAATGGAATATTTTTTTTTGCCCCATTAAAAAATGGTTTAACGCAACAATATACTATGATATTTACTGCATCTAAAAAGAAAGAATTTATGTGAATTCCCTATTTTCTTACATTAGATAAAATCCCTCTTGAATTTCACCGAACAATTTTCTATGGAGGTGGAGAAATGAACGGCAAGGGTTATGGTGGAGAAGAAGAAAAATGTGGTGGTGGTGGTAGGTGGTAGTGGTGGTGAAGAAGAAGAGAAGGATGATGATGATTACAATGTAGAAGAGGAAGAAGAAGAGTTACACGGAAAAAAAGAGGGTCTTGATTGGGGTATTTTGGGAAAAATATATTAATAAAGTTTTAGTCTTTCAATTTCTTCTAATTGGAGGTACTGAAAATATTGAAATTTTAAAAACTAAGACTAAAATTTTAGTTTTAATCTCTATCCAACAAACACAATATTGAGTCTCAGTCTCCCAATTTCAGTGCCAATAATCAAACGTACCTAATAGTGTGAGTTATAATGCCTTGTATTAATTGGCCAATAACATTGAGACATATGATATACTTGGGGAAGTGTGCATGTGTAGACACTGGAAAGTGTACCTGGGGTTAATATGGTAATTGGAAGCAAGCAATTCAAACCATGAAAAAGTACTCTTTGGGAAAATGGGCCATCGAACTATTTGAAAAAAAAAAATATGGACTCAGGTCTTTGTTTATGAATTATGTATTTTTTGAAAGGAAATAAGTTTGTATTAAGAAGATAGGCCCATAACGTCAAAGTGGACCAAATTACAAATGTCTATAGGGGTTTCTTCCAGCTACAATAAATTTGGTCTGGTAAGGGCAATATTAGCTAATGAATGTGCTACAAGATTACCATTTCTTTTAACATGTGAGAATTTGTAAAACCTAAAACTATGCAAAAGGGTTTTACAGTTGTCTATAATTGTTCCAAAAGGTCCCCCAAAATTCTGATTGGACTCTAAGGCTCTCATTACTTCAATGTTATCTCCTTCTACCTCAACATCCAAAAAACAACAATGGGCTGCAAGCTGCAAGCCCGTGAACACTACCAGCGCCTCTGACTCTGCAATCGAAAGGGATGAGGCAGCTTCCAGCGTGGCAGCAGCCATAACTACCCCATCTCCATCTCTAACCACCACACCAACCCCTCCCTTCCTTTCTTTAATTACTGCTGCATCTACGTTGATCTTATATCTCCCTTCTGATGGAGGTGTCCAGCGATTGGGGCTAAGGTTTCCCGGGGGCGGTGCACTGGTTCCATGCGGCGTTGGCGTCGAAATTTCTCTGAGCAGGTTATGGGCCCTCTCGAGGATTGCTTCCGGTTCTGCATGTTGCTGTTCAAATACGAGTTTGTTCTTTCCTTGCCAGATACATTAGAGGCAGCACAAGAACAAGGCTCCACCCTCATCCCCAATCCGATTTAGCAGCTGCTGGACCCAATCACAGAGTGTCAATTCAGCCCCCTACTCTGTTTGAAGGGTGAACGAAGACATGAACCAGAGGCGTCTAACCCAGGTACAATCTCTGAATAAGTGGGTGTCTGTCTCCTCCTTTTCTTCACATCTAGGGCAGATCGGTGAGCATCTCACTCCTCTCTTCTGCAGGTTTGCTCCCGTTGGTAGATATTTATTCAACAACCTCCAACAAAAATTCTGGGTTCTCGGTGGCAGCTTCATCTTCCACAGGTGTTTCCATTGTTGGGCCTCTTACAATTGTGGTGTGCTGCTAGCTTCTGAATTCAGCTTGTGGTCTCGGATCAAGTGGTAAGCTTTCTTTACCTCATACTCCCCCTGTCTGTTGAATTTCCAATAGAATGTGTCTTGCTATGCTTGGATGTTTATAGGAATTGATAGGATCTGTTCTGCTTCGAACGGTAGGAACATGCTTCTGATTAGGTCTTGGTCCCATTTTCTATGTTCATGAATAATAAGGTTGTCCACTGTAGCTTCCTGATCAAAGCCTTCTCTGATGCTCCAACCTTGAAACCGTTTTGATGAGGAAGCCATGGGTCACCCCAAATTCCGGTGTTCCTGCCCGAGCCTATTCTCCATAAACCCCCCAAATTTAGCACCCATTTAGTATCCCAAATACTTCGCCATGTATAGCTCGGATTGAAACCAATGTCTGAGTCAGTGAATCTTTTCCTCGCGAAATACCTAGCCTTTAACATTCTAGCCGTAAGCGCATCTGGATTCTTCATTAAGCGTCATCCCTGCTTTGCTAGGATCGCTTGGTTAAAAGCTTCGAAGCTTCTAAACCCTAAGCCCCCTTCTTCCTTTGCCTTACACATCCTATTCCATGATACCCAATGGATTTTCCGATCTCCTTCTTTACAACCCCAGTAGAAATTGCTTATGATTCTTTCTAAATGATTATAGAGGCTTCTAGGCAATAGAAAACAGCCCATAATGTATGCCGGAATTGACTGCACGACTGATTTTATAAGAACCTCTTTGCCCACCTTCGATAACGACTTCTCTTTCCACCCTTTAAGCTTCTTCCAGGTCCTCTCTTGAACAAACTCAAAAATTTTCTTTTTGGATCTTCCTACTATCATTAGAATCCCCAAATATTTCGAGTGACTTTCCACCGCCTTAATTCTTAACCAATCTTGTATAAGCATTTGTCTGGTAGTAGGAACATTTCGGCTATAGGAAATTTCAGACTTGTCCAAGTTGATTCTCTGCCCCGATGCTAATTGGTAGGCTTTTAGAATGTCAATTACCGCTAGTATACTCTGGTCCGAAGTCCTAAGGAAGAGGATGCTATCGTCCGCAAAAAATAAATGAGTCACTTCCGGTGCATTTCTGGCAATCTTGATACCCTGAATTGCTCTCGTCTCTTGTGCTCTCCTCAGAAGACCGGAGAACACTTCCGCACATAATATAAAGAGATAGGGGGATAAAGGGTCCCCTTGCCTAATCCCCCTCTCCGGCCTGAACTCTTTGGTTGTCCCCCCATTTAGCAAAATAGAAAACGAGACCGTGCTTATGCAATTCCAGATTAGAGTTAGCCATTTTTGAGGAAAGCCCATCGCTCTAAGAACTCCAATTAGGAACTCCCATTCAACTCTGTCGTAGGCCTTTTCCATATCCAATTTCAGTCCCATATACCCTTTATTTCCATCTTTCTTCTTCTTCATAAAATGGAACACCTCAAAAGCTGCCAAACCATTATCTATGATGAGTCTTCTGGGTACAAAAGCTTTTTGGTACTCCCCAACAATGTTAGGAAGGATCAGTTTCAGCCGGTTCGCTATAGTCTTTGTCACAATCTTGAACAACACGTTGCATAAGGAGATCGGTCTAAAATTCTTAGTGTGGGTTGGCTTTCTAATCTTGGGAATTAAGCAGATATTTGTCTTATTCATCTCCATAGGATCAGCTCATTCGTTGAGTACCTTGAGTGCCCAATCGGTTACATCATTCCCCACTGTGCTCCACATCCTTTGGTAGAAAAGAGCCGACACTCCGTCGAGGCCCGGAGCCTTGGTTGGGTGCATTTGGTCGAAAGCTTTTTTTATCTCCTCCTTAGTAAAGTCAGCTTGGATAACTTCTAATCTCTCTGCTGTAATTCTATTTTTGACAACATCTATGACAACCTCAATATTTTCAGTACCTTCCCCAGCAAAAAGAGATTTAAAAAAGTTGGTTATAACCAATTCTATTTTCTCCTCATCCTCATACACAACTCCTGCGTCATCTGCAATTCTCTTAATTCTGTTTCTCTCTCTTCTTTGTGTGGCTTTTTGGTGGAAGAACTTTGTATTTCGGTCTCTCGCTTTCAGCCATGAAGCTCTTGATCTTTGCGCCCACCAGATCTCCTCTTGTTTAAGTAATTCATCAAGCTCTTCTTGCATAATTTTCCCTCTTGTGATAGCTTCCTCTGATTGAATTGCTTTCTGAACTTCCTCTAGTCTCTTTTGTTTTTCCCTTATCTGTGCATGCATCTGTCCGAAGTGAGCCTGGCCCCAATCTTGGAGAATTTTGCTGTAGTTACCAAGCTTTCCTGTTATATCCACCCTACCAGGTAGCCAAGATCTCTTGACAATCTCTTCGCACTCCTCTTTCTCTAACCACACTTCTTCGAATCTGAATCTCCTTTCTCTTTTCTTCTTGATCACCGCTTCTCCCAGAGTATCAATGAGGATTGGGCAGTGATCCGATTGATATCTCTGAAGGTGTTGCACCACAACTCTTGGAAAGGCCTCCTTCCAGTTTATGTTTGCAATAGCTCTATCCAATCTTTGTTGAACATTCTGGTCACCTGCTTGCTTGTTAGACCATGTAAACTCATGGCCAACAAAACCCAGGTCCAGCAGCTCATTGGTATGTAGAGCCTCTTTAAAACCTCTTGTTTGGGCATACAATACCGGTTACCCACCCTGTTTATCTCTCTGATCCAGCACTTGGTTGAAATCTCCGAACACCATCCAAGGCATATTATTTGAGTACCCAAGCAAATTTAGAAGCTCCCAAGACTTATGTTTGTTTACTGCTTCCGGACAGCCATAGAAACCCATTGTCCTCCAAGAACTACTCCCCCCTTCTTGCTTGATCACCATGTCAATGTGATTTGAGGACATTGAAGTCACTTCTACCTGTAGATCATTACTCCACAAGATTGCTAAACCTCCGGCTCTGTTTCTGCCCTCTCCTCTACAATCTACCCCAACAACATTATGTAAACCTCCCTTTCTTCTCAACCTATTAATCTCTACTGCCTCCTTCCTTGTTTCCATTAAGAACACAAGGTTGTGAACTTTTTGAGTTAAGAGCTTATTGAGAGCTCTAACCGCCCATGGGTTCCCAAACCCACGGCAGTTCCAAATTAGTAGCCTCATTGGCCTCGGCAAGGTTGCTTAGCAACCTCTGCTGTTGGTGGTTTCAATTGATGCTTCTTTAGCTGTTTCTGCCCTTCTTCAGTCTCCATTGGTATTGCTTTTTCAAACTTTTTCTTTGGTTCTGCTCTTCCTTCATGCATCTTTGCCTTGGTCAGATCTGTTTCCCTCGCCCTTCTTTTCCATTTCTTTTGTCCCCCTTCCCCCTGTTCAGTATATGAGCTTATTTGTCCTGTGTTTTCTTCTGATTCCTCTGCCTCCTTATGATCTTCTCCCATAGCTCCTTTTGGTTTGTCATGAATAGTTGTGATTTGTGTGAGTTCTTGGTTTGGTTCCACCCTTGTTATATTGTTGTTCTGTTCGGTCTCCATCCTGTCCTTACCATTTTTAACAGCTACTTCCTCCTTATCAGGTTCTGATGGTTGGACTTGAGTTTTGTTTCTGTTGTCTCCTTGTTTGCTTCGTCTTTCCTCAGTTACTGCTAGCCCTGCTAGTTTGCTTAGGAGTTTTTTGTGTGTTTCTTTGAGTGTCTCCTCATATTTTTCCTTCTGCTAGCTTCAGCTTCTGGGTCCCCCTTATTTTCCCCTCTTTCATTGATTCTTATGCCAATGACTTCTGCTCTTATCCAAGCTCCCAGGTCCTTCGATTTTGGCTGGCAGTTGTTCATTTCTTCTTCTACTTCAGTACACGAGCTTTCATCATGGCCAATGAGCCCGCAATGGTAGCAAAGGGTTGGTAGCTTCTCGTATTTGAAATCAACCCAGGTTATCCCATCCTCTATACTGCCTATATTTGTTCCTCTTTTGATTGGTTTCTTTATATTCATCTTGACTCTTGCTTTAATAAAGTTACCTTGTCCATTGCCTCCATCGTACAGGCTGCAGTCTACCACCTCTCCTACAACAGCAGCAAGCTTACTTCCCAGCTTTGTTGTCTTGCAATGTTCTGGTAAGTTCCAAATCTAGACATTAACTTCAGAACTAGAGAAGTCCATGTCTTTAGGATTTGTGTTTCTCTCCCATTTCTCCATTAGTAGCCATGAGTTTCTGAACATCCATGGACTCCCCTTGAGGACCCTCTTCATATCACTTTCTTTTTCAAAGAAAAACTGGTACAATTTGTCTTGGATCTCTTTCATTTGGAAGCCTTCAGGTTTCTTCCATATGTTGTACATAGCATTGTGGACCCATCCAGGGTTGATGGTCTTCTCTGTTATTAACTTTCCTACAATGCTGTGTTTACACTTCAGAACTCCTTCAATTATGTCTCCATCTTCATAGATTACTAGATCTTCTTCCTCCTCCTGTGTTTCTGTTGCTTTTAAACCTTCCTTGTTGTTGCTTTCTAACAGACTTTCCATTTCAGTTACTGACCTGCACTTGGAGAGACAAGATGCACGATCTAAGACAGACAAATTTCACAGTAGGGACCAGAGGATATCTTTTCACTACACTCCAAGGTTTCTGTTAGGAGTGTTGTGCCCTAACAGAGAGACAAGGGAGAGGATTTAACATTCCTTCTTATGAATTATGTATTTATATCCAACAAAAAATTATACATTTAACTAACTTTGATTGGTCTAGTGGTTAGTTCACTAGTCCGCTTAAGCAAGTGTTGGGGATTCGAATCCCGCCTTGTGCATGCAACAACTCATTGGCCAGCAGCAAACCCTTAAATGGAGCTCAGATCCGCGGAGAATTAGTCCTTAGCCTGTCAGGCTAAAGGATACCTTGGGAAACAAAAAAAAAATTATATATTTATATGAAAAACAAAATTGATCAATATTTTTTTTCCAATTAATGGATAAGAGAAGAATATAGCATGAAAGGAAAAAATCTATACTTTTTATGAGTCAAAAATCTATATTATACAACTAATTTCACAATTAAAATGTGTTATATGATATTTTTTCTTTATCTTTTCATCTTAGTATATTAAAATTGGATTTTTCTATAAATTAAAAAAAATGAAGTGTCATGTGTTCCATTTTTTTAAAAAATGAATGGACTCTTATTCACTATTATTTATTTATTTATGTATTTATTTATTTATATTTCTGATATTCACTAAAAATCATTTTCAATTATTCTATTTAATTTATATATTTTATGTAAATGTTAAATTTATTAATTATTATAATTCTAGAAAATATTTTTTATAATAAATTAATTATTAAGAAATATCATTTATCAGTAATTAAAATAAGTTAAAAAATATTATTATAATTATATTATTTGAGTGTTATTATTGATTTTATTGAGAATCATAGAAGTTCAATTTCTTTATTTGATGATTATAATAACAAGTATATTATTGAATGATTAAATTAAATTATTAAGATGAAAATATGGTTATTATATGATTATTATTAATTAAATATGTACTTTAATTATTTATTTAAATTTATGCACCAATTTCATTAAAAGTGCAAGGCGTTTAATTCAGGGGCGGAGCTATTGGAGTGGCCAATTTTTTTTTTATTATTTAACTAGTTCATTTCATTTAAATTTTTTAAATTTTTTATTCACATAATCAGAATTTACAATATACATAAACTTAAAAATATAAAAGGTTATGGTATTTAAATATCATAATATAATACAATACAAAAATATTATAAGAATGGTTCTTTTAAGTTGTTTAAATAATAACTATAACTAGATTTATTTTTATTTTCTCGAACAATATAAACTCAATATAAATAACTAAATTATGAAAAACAAAAGAAATAATTATTAATTTAGTTAATATGCATCTCAAATAAGAGGGCTACAATTTCAATAAAATTCTATGGCTTTCAAAATATGAATAGTTATTTAAAAAGGTAATTATGTACGTTACGAGGAAGATAAATAATAGTAAGTCAAAGAAAAAAAAAAACAATAACATACTCCCTTAATATATAATAGTAAGCCGAGAAAAAATAAACAAAACATTAACTCTCAATGATGATGAAAGAATATTAAAAATAAAGAGATGACCAACTAGCAAAGAAAAAAAAAATAACAAGGAAAAACTATTTTTTTAGGGCATCTTCTTAATATTTAAAATTTTTTTCTTGAAAATTCAGGGGTGACCAAGGCCTCCCCGGGCCAACACAAGGCGCAGTTATGAAGTTTTTTTGTAGTTGATTATTTTATTTGTTAATATTTGATTCTTAAGTGAGATAGTCTATGAAATCAAAGTAGATAATATATTTTTTTGCTTTTTTTTTCCTTTCCCTTTTTCAATCTTATCATTTCTCTAATTGAACTTATTGGCTCTCTAATATTGATGCTGTAATACTATTTTTCTTAAATTTTATTTTGTTTGAGTAAATGTTATTTTTTAGTTATATTTAGGTACTTTAGTTTGGTGAATTTCAATGGGAGATTTAGTTAGAGTTTGATTATTGAAAATGCCACAAAATAAATATCAAAAATAAAAAATATTAATAATAGTAAATAAAAATAATAGACTAACAACGAATCCAAATTAAATTGTTATTCTCTAATGTCGAGCCTAGCTACCAGTTATTGGACTAGGCTTTTTTTTTTTTTTTAATTCGTCTAAAACGAGTTCAAACATTTTGTGCGCATTGAATGCACCGTTTTTTATATACCATTAAATTTTATTAAATGAGAATCAATGGATACAGTTAAAGTAAAGCATTAATGAACTTTAATAGGTATAGAACATATTAATAACGAATAAATAAATATCTTTTGATATACAATATTTTAGAAGAACAAATGTAATAATTTTTTTAAAATAAATAAATATAAGACATATAAAATATAAATACATAAAAATATAATTTTTATTCGTTGAGATCAAGTATAATGTAATAGATATTTGTAATATTAAAAATTCATATTCAAATATTTTTTTCTATAGAATATAAATAGCTGGAAGCAGGACATGTTAAAAAAGAAATTCGTTGCTTTAGCATGAGTCACTGAAATGCTTCATTTCAATTCTCATCTATTTTTTCTCAGTTATCTCAAAATTCATTTAGTTAGTTGGATAGCGTGATTTTTTATGAAATTTCTATATAAAATAATTAAATTTTACTTCATTTTTTATAATCCACCCTAATAAATAAAAGAAAAACTGAATTTATTAAATTCACATATGTCAACAAATATAAAATAAAATTTAATGACTTTATTTTTATTTATTGCAACAAAAAATAACATCTTATTAATATAAATTTAATTTTAATGTAATTAAAAATCACTCATTCTTATAATTGATTTTGGTAAAAAAATATTTATATTTTTTATAAATTATTTTTTATTTAAATATATTTTGTAGAAATAGAAATATTCCTTTTTTTTATTTATGTACTAATATATTATATATTTATTAAGGTCTATCAATGATTTGCATTTATTATATCTTTTGATTCTCATTTAATAAAAATTAATGATTTATAATAAATGACGCATCCAATCCGCACATAAAATTTGAGCTCGTTTTACATCAACCCTTTTTTTCCCCTAAAAACAATCTATTAAATGTGGTTAGAAGAATTTGTTTGCATTAACCAAAAAGAAATGTTTGCCATCTTTGCAATTACGAAGTTAACCTTTGCACTCTTCGGTCAACTATTATTCATTTGTTATGCACACATCTCTAAATATGCCATATGTCTTGTTGTTATTGGCTAATGAATACAAGGCCATCATAGGCCATAGCAATATGTGCTACCAGAGACAATATGAATATATTATGTTCATGTATTTCAGAACTGGTACTAAATTGTTAATAAATTCCATTCTTTCGAATTAAAAATGGAAAAAAGGACAGAATACATAAATGGTGATCGGTGAACGGTGAATGGTGAATGGTACAGTTATATGCAGTATATACAGATTGAGTGTGCGTACTGTAAAATATGGCGTGGAACTGATAACTAACAGAGTTGACATGCATGATTGCATGAATTCTAAAACGGTGTAAATAGAGATTGAAAGGAGCCAAAAGAAAAGAGAAAGGATAAGAAACAAAGGATTTGTATTTACATTCCTTCCCAAGCAACCAATTTTATATCCCAATAGAGGTTAGAGACGCCAACACCACCACCAAAGCAATAAATATATAATATATCTTGCATACACATTTACACATGCACATTCCCACTGTCCTTTCATGCCAAGCTATCTTTCATGGCAACTTTCCTTTGAGTCCAAGTGCTTGTAGCACGTGTTCTTGGCATGGCAGTCACTCCGAATGGGTTACCATTACTCTGTTGCATTGCATGCAGGAACATTTAACATTAACATTAGCATTAGCATTAGCATTAGCAGCTAGAAAAGAAAACACAAAGAAAGAGAGAAAAGAAATGAAAGAGCATGAATAATTACGTACCAATCTGCAAGTTCCTGCGCCAGTGTCACACACGGGAAACTCAGCAGGACAACAGCTATCACCATCATCACAGCAAGTTGCAGATTCCATAGGGCAGCATCCCCATCCAAAGCAAAGCCCTGCAAACTCAAACATGCAGCAGCAAGTGGTTCCAGCAGGGCAAGAGTAGTATTCATCACACACAGTTGAAGGGTTCACTGGGGATGGAGGTGATGGACCAGGGTTTGGTGGGTTGGCACCGTTCTTGATCGGATATGATGCCTCCATTGCAATACCACACTTTCCGGTTGTGGCATTTTCAAGATTCCTCTCCAGCTTGATGTAACCATTCTCACCCCATGCTGGACCCCATGAATTCCTCACCAGCCAGTAGTCTTTGCCGTCTTCTGTTCCGTACCCAACTGCAGCAACACCGTGGTCAAGTTGTGTTCCACAGATGCCAGTGAACACGCCCTGTTCATCACGGTTCAACCAAAATATCATATCATAAGTTAGGGACAAATCAAACCATAATTCTATTAATATATACTGAGGCAGAAGAACTTAAACATTACAGATTGATAAAGTTGGAAGGCCCTGCCACCGGCTTCAATGGCAACGCTAACTGGTTGATGTGCAACAGCCTTCATCAATGCCTTCTCATCATTTTGTGGCACATCTTCATAACCATCTATGGTGACTACATGAGCATTTTTCTGACAATCCAAAAAGAAAAAGTTTAATTTGCTTAAGGTATATATTCATAATTAGAAGAGGAATAGAGTGAAAGGGATTGAAGGGAATACCCTGTTGGCATCACAAACACCTTCACGAGCATGGTAGGAGTAGTCCTCCTCAGAATCAATGCCTCCATTCTTGACAATGAAGTCAAAGGCATTATCCATGAGGCCTCCATTGCATCCCATGTTAAAGGCCCTATCGCAATCCACCAACTCTTGCTCTGACAGAGATATCAAATCACCTGTCACAATTTGGTTGATCCCTTCCACCGCAGCAACCGTGGAGAATGCCCAACAACTCCCTTAACAAAACTAAAACATTATTTCAGCAATTTAAGAACATGCATACTGCATAATGCATTCGCCAAAACATAAAATTCTAGCATGTGATTACTTCCATGAAGATATATTCATGGAAGTAGGTACCTAAAAATAAAGGTGCTAACCGCATTGGCCTTGATCCTTAACGGGAGAGACAGCACCGTTCTGCCTCCAATCAACGGAAGCAGGCAAATCATCGCCGGCGCGGAATGCGTAACGGTCGGTCCTCCTGTTGGCAGAGAGCAAGCCGTGTTGTGGGGATAAGCTTCGGGGTTTGGTGCCGAGGTACCTTGCTCTGTACTCTTCGTTGGTGAGATCGGCGAACTTGTTCAATCCAAGCTTGTAGGGTTGGTTTCCCGCGCTATTGTGTTGATGAACGAAGCGCAAGTTATCCTTGAAAATCTCGAACCTTCGCTCTTTCTCTCCCAAGGCGTTGTAGGCCTTGCCATGCTTCACCAGCCAAGACTCGTAGAGGTTCATGAGGTGGCTCTCCGACACGGCTTCTAACTTGGCGTCGTAGTCGATGATGGACATGTCGAGTGCGGACGCCACGACGGCTGCCGCCAGAAGTGGGAGGCAGAGGAGGAGGACATGGGAGGTACCCATGGTACGGTTATGAGTGGTGGCGGTGATTGTGGTAGCGGTGTGGCTGATAATTCTAATGAAGAAAGGTGAAGGGTTGCCAAGGGGCAAGGGAGGGAGTTATGTGTGCATATATATGAGACAAGTTAGGATTGTGGTTGGTTCAGAAAACGGAAGAAACTGCGTTGAAATAGGAAGTCGTACAAGTCAAAACAAACCATGCGTTGGGATTACGAGGATGCTACCATTTAGAAATTTCAAGGCTCTTTATTTGGGATTTTTATATGACATGAGATATCAGATTTACTAGCTTTTTGAAAAACAAGATATCTTTTAAAACATGAACTGTTATATTTAGGAGAATAATTTCAATCCACTGTGCGTCAGTCAGCGTAAATTTATTTTACACATACAATCAATAAACTTGTTATATTATAATTGTTTTAAAATATTAATTTTTATAAAATAAAAAATAAAAGACTGACTCTTTATTTTTTTTAAATTTCTCAATCCCGCTTTAATGAGCTTTTAATTCTCTTCTTTTATATACATTATCTTTTAATTTTATTTCTTTTTTACCCGTATTTCTCTTCTTTACATCTTTCTTGATTTTTCTCTTTTCAAATGTCTATTACATATTTATTTTATTAGTATTTAAGTATGGTGAAAAAATAAAATCTAGAATTTTTTGC
>JASCZI010060697.1:19274-35757 GCA_036250425.1 Stylosanthes scabra | reverse complement strand
GGCACCACCCCATTAAAAAAAAAAAAAAAAAAAAAAAAAAAAGAGTACCCCTTTTCCTCTTTTTTACCATTCTTATTTTCTTTTCATCATTTTCCTCTGTCATTCACTAGACAAAAGAATTACCATGGCAACAATTACTCTCTCTCTTTCCTTTATATCTCTTCATTTCCAACAATGTCCAAAACAAGGTGATATGTATCATGGGGAAAGAGGAGGGACAAAGTTGGCAATGAACGAAGACTATGTATGATGGGCAGGCACCAGTGTCTTTCTTTTTTCTTCAATGGTTCTCTTCTAGACAATACCAAATCTGGACATATGTTATATCTTTAATTTTGCTAGTATAATAAATTGGGAACAATTTTGTTATGTGTGTGTTTTTAGTACTTTTTAATTACCACTCTTATTGTATGTTAATTTGAATGTCTTTGGGTGGAGTGGAAGTGTGAAACTACTAGCATTGAGATGGGCGCCTAGAATGGTCCACCCAAAACCCTTTTTTTTCACCGTTAATTAATTTGTTTATTAATGAAGGTGAGATTAATTGGTAAGTGGGAAGAAATAGTAATAACAAAGGGTTGTTATGTAGAGAGATTAGGAAGATGGGGTTTGTTTGTTTGCATGTGAAAGGAAGAGTTGTTTGTCGGCCAGTGATTGTGAATGCGATGGTTTTCTTCTTCATTGGGGGATTCACTCTTTTGACCTCGTAACAAGGGCCACCACAACTTTCTCTTTTTAATATTATTCATTTTTATTTTTATTATTTTTCCACTCACCCTAATCCCCTCACTACTCACTAGTATTAACCTAACCCCTCAACTAATTCAACATACCAACTTAACTATTAATCTTGTGTATATTTGATGATAGAGGCCTAACTATAACATTGTTCCTAACTGATTGATCCATGTATTATGAGACACATTGTTGCATATGGCTGTCACTACTCACTAATCACAAGTTTAGAATTAATTAATTTATATTTAGAGTACTAGTACTTTGGAACCTTGTAGTTGGCAATTTCGAAAGAGTTGCATTTTGTGTAAATATTAATTGCGGACTCTTGCTTCCACGCAATCTTAGAAGTTCTCATAGGGCCAGGCATGTAAGGACGAATGTACTGCTTTTATTTAATTAATTAGTTACTAACCATCTTTACTTTTATTAATAAACTCTCTCTGCTCTCTCTGCTTCTCTAGTGTACATCCATCTCTCTCAAAATTCCACTGTAATCTTACTCATTTCAATACATATATGTCTGTCAAAATATATATGTTCAATCTTACTTACTTACTTACTAATTAGGGTTGTTATGATGGTTTGTTAGTTAGTCACATTTTTCTCAAGTAGCACAACAACTTATGCCTTAGAGGTCAAGGAGAGATGTGTGACAAATGCTTAATCATGTTTATTATCATCACTAATGACAACTAATTCAAACTAGTGCCATTAAACTTTTCAATTCTTATGGACACACTTTTACTTTGTTAGTCGTTAGTTGGATTAGACTAACTATGATGATTAAGTGCTGCATAATCTTTTTAAAGAAACAAGAAAGGTGCCAATGGCATCATAAACCATGTGGATATAGAAAAAAAAAAAAAAAACTATAAGTGTTTTTACCATTTAATTTTATTCAAATATTTTTATTTCTATAATACAATCTATTTTTTTTTTTATGTATTATACGTCACTAATTTTGTTGTTCGTACTTAATTTTGTATTATATATAAATATTTTGAATGAATAAAAAATTATACATATGTACATCACCCATATCTAAATTGCATTGAGGATTTTTTGTTTTTCACTTTTTACTTTTTGTAATTCTTCCTTACCCTTTTTCTTTTATGAATGCAAAGATTCATGATTATCCTTCTAGTGGAGTCGCTATAGTGCATGCTTCACCTTTTGCTTATTTTTTATTTTTCTTTCTTTCTTTCTTCCCATGTGAAAATAAAATTAAAGTTCACCTTGCTTTTTTCACGTGTATAACTAATATGTATATTTTTTTTTTATATAAAGATAATGTAATGTATCTAAATCCATTGCAAGAAAAGCAAAATGGAATAAGAATAATGCGATATATTTTAAGACTTGTTACCTTATTATATGAGACCAATTTTTATTGGAGGAATTTAAAGTCATAAGAATGCCATATTGGTTTGTCTCTATTAAGTGGAGTGTGTGAAGGAAACAAATAAGGCTACTAAGTAAGTAAATATCAAAATGATTTATTAGTTTTGTGGTTGCTTTGACTAAACACCCACTAATCCCAAATTATGATATACTAATGCATAAAGGCACTGGATTTTATTATGGGGGACAAAATCTGATTTTGTAGGGAGATTGTCTATGCCTCTATTAATTATTTTTCTTCTAAATTATTATGTTAATGTGGTCACAATTAAGTAAGAAGGTGACAAATTATTTATTTATTTACTTTTGTCATATTAATGAAATAGAACTCACCCATAATTAAAATTAAATTTCTCTGAAGCAAAATAAATGGTGCAGTAATAAAATAATACTTCAATAAATTTTAAACTAAAATAATAAAGTTCATGAATAATAAATGATATAGATTATAATTTAATTATAACATTATTTTATGATATGAGTTTATTAATTTTTTAGTTTTAGAAGATTTTATATATATTGGAAGGAGCAAAGCTAATAAGGACTCGTGAGAGGTTCAGTAAGTAAGTCCCCACAACAATAATTGCAGAATAATATGATAGCTTAGGTTGATGAATTTAAAAGCTTTCTTTTTTGACCTAGTCTCACTCAATCTAGTGCTATTTTGCATTAGTTAATTAATTCACATAAATACAAAATTTGGATTAAAATTCCTCTAATATAATTTGGCTCTGATCTTTTCCTTGCTTACAGCTGTAAAGTCCAAAAGGACAACAAAAGAGGACCATAAGTGTTCGTGGACCCTCTCTCTGCTTTCTTTCTGCATGGCAAAGGTTTTTCTGCACACTTAATTTCATTTATTATTTCCCATTTTAATGTAATTAATGGAGATTTTATTAATCAATGATAATTAAGAATTTGTCCTAATCTTCTTCCTAACATCAAGTTATTAGATACAAGTATACAACTTTTAACCATTGTTTATAGAGTTAAATTTTGATGCACTGATAATCTAAATAATTTTATACAATCATTCAATAAGATTCAAGCATTTATATGATAACATCTGATTTAAAAGTAGTGATTAGTTTGAAAATTAGTTATTTTTAGATGATGTGACAATAACCGATTGTTTATATGAGTTTAATTTCAATACAAAGAATTTTATATGATTATCGAATCAGACTGATGCATTTATGTGACTTTAAAAATAATAAATTTAAAAATTAATTATTTTTATTGATATGTCAATACATAATTAAATTTCTGTGTAAAAAATTTTTATCCTAAAAATACATGAGAATTAAATTCTTATTTCTAGATGAAAGAAAAAAAAATGCTTCTAGATATATACTCAATCCTAGCTACTTAAGGTTCCACTTTATGTTAGAAGCAAAATTTAGAAGGAAATAAAAAAAAAAAGTGGTTTTGATTAGTTTTAAAGAGATTGGAAAAGAAGAATGCTTAGAGAGGAATTCATTCCCCTTATTATATATCATCATTTCATTTCATTGTCAACACTGCATATCTAGAACAAAATTTTCTTTTCTAATTGCCCAAAGATAGTGATATTAATTAAGATTATTAGCATCTATAGTTTGATTGGTTGTGTCTTACTATATGCTTGCTACATCAATATGCTATTATTATTAGTATACTAAATTATGATTTCATGAGGTTACATCTAACTTTTACGTGGAAATGTATGATTACATCAAATAATTTTGCCACAATATATATATATGAGAATCCCAATTGTCCCCGTGCATTATTTCAAATGCTAAGATGCTGATTTCTCATTTTGGGTATATATACATATCCACACCAAAAAAAAAATATTGTTTAATACTTTAATTTATTTTTAATTTATATTTTATCTATTATAATATATATTTAACATGATTATATATATATTAAAAAATTTGTGTTTCAAGTTTCAATCCAAAAGAGGCTAAGCAGAGAAGAAATTAAGTGTTGCATGATAAAGGCAAATAACGACAGGTAGAGGGAACACACTACTCTATTCATAAGGTAAAATGTCACATCCATTATTCTTTAATTTGGCTTATTATGTGTTAAATAAATTAAATTGTCGTCAACATTTTAAAGTAATTAAATTCTTCAAAGATTTGAAGAAGAAAAGTTTTGAAATCGATGTCTGTATTACCTGCTTCACGATTTAAATTCAAGGTATGCCAAATATTCGGTCATTAAATCATTTCATTTTCAATTGCACTCTTCCACAAGTTACTGAATTTGCTTACAGAAATTTTTTTTGTTGATAATATCACTCCTTATTTGATAATGTTATTCTTTTTCTATAAATTCATATAAAATACAATAAAAAATTCACTTGAGGAGTTACAATAAAAAAGTGATATTATCATTTTTCAAAAAAAGAAAAAAACTATATTCTCAGTATATGTTAATTAAACTTTGAAAAAAATTAAAGCACGTAAAAATAATGTAAAAAATAGCACGAGGAGGCTAAATGGAAAAAAAATATTATATACATATTCCGTATAAACACCTTGTATTAATTAACTTATATATTATTTATTATTAAATGAAATATGAATTCTATTCTAAATTAAATTTGTATATAAATTTAACAAAAATAATGCTATGTGTTTCCGAAAAAATAAGTCACTGTGTTTATATATAAATACATTTTTATTTTACACAACTTTAATACGTAATTCTATACTAATTGTGTGCATATCATTGTTAATAATTTAAGAAAAATTAAGGAAACATACTTTGTTTTTCTTTAATTTTTTAAGGTATTCTCCAATCCAACATGTTGAATCTTTCGCAAATCTAAGCTTCATTTAAGGGGTTTGCTGTTGTATACGTAAGGCGGTATTTGAATCCCGACACTTGCTTAAGTAGACCAGTGAGCTAAACACTAAATCAATCCAAGATGATTGGAAACGAACTTTTAATTAGCCAATATTAATCAACTTTAGAGTTTAAGAGGGTTATAATTTAAAATTTAAGGTAAAAAGTCTATGATTTAATTATTAACAGTGCTACGGAACCAACGTTAGGGGGTCAATAATTAAGTTATCATTTAAAATTTATGAGTTATCGTCCGTAACTCATATACCCAAGATTAAGTTATCATTCAAAATTTATATGAGTTATCATCCATAACTATGTATTGGCTCTCTATTGGTCATAATATATTGGCTTCCTAATCTTTTTCTTTAATTAAGGTCTAAAATTTATAATAAATAAAATAATTAAAAAATAATCGATGTTAGTTTAAAAAAAAATGATTATCTTACCTTACTTCTAATTTAATTACGAAGGCGATATGATATATGAATTAAGTAACATCTTATACAACATGTAAAAAAAAAATGTATTTGTTTTTCTATACATGAATACAATGTTAGCTTTTGAAGTTGATGTGAAGGTGGAAGTAGGCAGAGACAAATTTAGAGGCATCTCTAAGTCCCGAAGCAAACGTGTTGTATTCATGTGTGCATCTCAAACTCTCAAGGAACTACTTAACTTAACTATCCCACATTATTATTCATATTCATATGCATTACACTATGGTCCCCAGACATAACCAAAGTTATTCTATTTCTAGCCACAGTTGACGCATCAATGGCCCCCCTCTAAAAATAACCCTCTGTCAACTACCATTTCCACACCTGATGCGTGACCCAAATTATTATCACAAACCTTCACTTCCCTCTCTTTTAATTCTTACACAGTTAATGTTTCAGCAATTGGCATCCAATGTTCTTGCTTATTATCATCCACCATCAAATTTTAACTCTCAAGCACAGACAAAATTGTGTGCTCTACAAACATTATTATAATTTGGCTACTTATGTTATATATATACTCATCAATAAGCAGATATGGGAATAATCAATTAATTCAATAAGACACAAAACTATTAATGCATACAAGACATATATCACCAGCATCGCTATTATGTTTTATCTTAAATTCAACTGAACCTCTTTTCAGATTTCATTGTGGTCCAAACTACAAACATTTCTGCTAACCATATATAATAATGAATTTTAAATTAACTATATCATCAACATGGGTCTACTCTATAGTAACATTTGAGAATATTGTTGGAAATTTGGAATAATTAGATTTATGATGAAGGCCTGAAAGGTACAATTCAAGTCCTAACAATATTTAAATTCTTGTAAATTGTAACAATGATTCATCAAATCTATATTTAGATTATTATTGCTGTAATCTCTTTATTAGAAACTGGTAAATTAAACCTGTATTATTGAGCAGGACTAATAATCTAATTATCTATCTAATACTAATTAATAAATAAGAGATAGACTTTACTCAGAAGCAAACATTAAATGAACTGAGCCAATAGCACAAGTTCTTTTATGACAATTTGGCTTTTATTATCACCTACTATACTAATTCGATAAATATAAATCATGTCCAGAGGATAAGACATTGACGAAGACTTTGAGCTTAACTTGTTTGGAAGCTCATGTAATAGCAGTAAAAGTAGTCATCAACTAATCATTTTAACCTCTAAAAAAAATTGATTTCTAATACTCTGAAAAAAAAAAAAGAGAGAGTTAAGTTTAAAATATTTGTTGTCAGCTAAAATAGACTCATCCTTCAAATCCTCTTTATTAAATAGAGAGTATTACATGTTCTCTTTATTAACTAAATAAATTTAACTCTTTGTTCATTATATTTTATATAAGTTATTCATATTTATAATTTAAAATTTAGAATTTATCGTTTAGAATTTAATATTTAAGATTTTGAGTTTAGATTTTTATTTAGAATTTAAAATCTAGAATTTAAAATTTATGATTCAAAATTTAGTGTTTAAAATTTAGAATTTAGACATTAAAATTCAAGAAGCTCGGCACATTCTACTTTCTTCGAAACGCACTAGCCAGCATTTGTCAATAAAATATATTAAATGACAAAATATACTTGAAAAAATTTCTACAAATTCAATTCAACTATAATTTTTTCAAAAATTCTTTAAAAAACAAATAGTTTCGTCTTTATTTCTTTTGAAAATTATTCCTTAATATTTCATAAAGAAAAATATTTTGGAGTTTTAATTCATTTTTTTATCGTCCCCCTAATTATAGTTTTTTTCTTTTAAAAAAAAAATCATCTTTTTTTATATTTTAAATAAAAAGTGTCACATACATTTGAAATTTTACTCAATTAAGTATTAAAAGAAACGAAAAACAATTCGAAGAATAAATTAGAACTCCTAATGAAAACTCTTTTACAAAAATAACTCTTATTTCTCATAAAAATTATTCCCTCAAAATTGAATATTTTAGAAAGGCAAATGTTGATTTGCTGAATGAGGGTAGAGTAGGCTCAAGTCAAATAATAATCTTGGCGCCTCAATAGAGTTACCCCGCTATATTCATGCGATGTCTCATGTAGAAAAGAAAACGTTTATACAGAAGATGAGGACAAGTAACATTAAATACTCAAACAAAAAGGTGCAAACAATAATACGTTTAAGTGGTCCAATTCTAATACACAAGTTTGCCTTGCTAAATCATTTTCAATTCCCTCTCTTTTTTTCCAATTTCATTAGCCTAAACCACAAATATCGATCCTCTTATCGGGTTTTAATTAATTATGTAGGTCAAATAATAATTTATTAATTGCAACATTTTAATTTTAATGAATTGATCGTATACAGAATTTAATACAATAATCTAATTAAATTAAGGTTTAATTATTTTGTTAGTCTTTATAATTTCACCAAATTTTTTATTAGGACCCTATATTTTTTTCTTTTTTTAATTGAGTCTCTATATCATTTTTAAATTGGTAATTAGTTTTCTATTAACAATAAATATTAAAAGAAAACATTTATAAAATGTGAATTTTCTATTATTTCGTACTTTGCACGTTGCGTAAGATTTATACTCACCTAAATATATTTTTAATTTACTTTTATCATCAATATTCTCAACTTGTATGAATCAAAGTCGCATATCTTTAGGAAGCTCTAAGTATGTTAAAGAAGAGGAAGAATGTATGTTTTATCATTCTAAAATAAAAAGAAATATTATATTTAGCGAGTTAGCCATTAATTTTTGTGATATCTTCAATTTAGAGAAGAAATCTTTCGTTAATTCTAACATTTTCGTCACAACAAGGACCTAACTACAAAATTTAAAACAATATAAGGACCTAATTAAAAGGGAAAAAAGTATAGGAATCTAATTGAAAATTTCATAAAACTATAAGGACCTATGGGTTAATTTAATCTTAAAATTTAGTTAGTTTTATAAATGTGACAATATATAATTAATTAATTATTTGTATAAAATTTTTAATTAATATATGAAAATTAAATCCTAATTATAATAACATTTTTTTTCCAATTGCAAGTCTCAAAATTTAAATATCACACAAAAAGAAAAATGTGGAGCAATAAACTTGAAGTACTTAACATGCATTGATTGTTTTGTTTAGAGAAATTGGTTGATTGTTAAGGAAGGGAGGATCCCATTTTAGGGATCAATAGTTGGTTTAGAAAGTCAGAAGAAAATGACAAGTGAAGTTTTTGATGTTTGTTATGATCAGGGGGCCATGGCCATATGTATGACATGGCTAAGCTTGTGTCCCAAATCTGTGAAACTTGGCAATAGTGATGCTGCAAGCAAGCATGTCCGACTTATCAGACAAAGATTTGGGTATCTTTTCACAGGCAATAGTGACCCCAACAAGTAACTAACCCCCATGCAAACCTTCTCATATATTATCTCCTTTATAACAAGTCAATTCTGGCTTTAACTTTTAATAAAAAGAAATTAGTTTTACAAAAATAAGTTTAATGTATTAATCGAAGGGTGAATTTGTTAGACTAAATTATGCAAACTTGCAACATGATGGGTCACCCAAAAAACTTGCAACATGATTACAGAAAGTGAAAAATTAGATAACTATCAATTTTAATTTATTCTAACCATCACTTTTAATCATTAATTTATCGATATCTTTAGTTTATAATTTAATATACACTTTAACCAACTTTTTTTAATGTTAATGGTTAAATAATAATTAGAATAATTAATTAAAAATTAATGGTTCATATTAAAATAAAGTTATATTGGTGTTGGCTTGCTTCATATATGCCTATATATATATATATTCATCTATGGACCTCACACATCGCTATTCAATGGCGGTTTACATTATTGATCAATCAAAAGGTTTGTCCAAGGTCGGAAAAAAAAAGGTTTGAGAATATTAATTATATCAATGCTAATTAATTATATATAAAAAAAGTTTGAGAAACAACAAAAAATTAACTAAAATAATTGAACATTATTTTAGAAATATTAGATTATCATCAAATTTAATTTACTTTGACTATCAACTCTCAATATCTTTAATTAATAATTTAATATCACACTTTAATCAATATTTCTTATGTCGATGATTAAGTGATATAAAAAAAATAAATTCTGATAACCATATAATACTTCTCATAAAAAGTATTAAGTCAAAAAGATAATTTTGGTAAGAAAAATAATAGATATTCATTAATTTAATTTATTTTTGTCATCAACTCTTACATTTTTAATTATAATTTAATATTATAATTTAATTAAAAATATTTTTTTAATATTAATGATTAAATGACAAAAAAAAATATTAGATACCGATAACTATATAAGATTTTTCTTTCGAATATCTACTCTTTAGCGGCATATTCGGTAATGCTAGGTTTATATATATTTTATTTAATCAAATTCAACTAAGTCATTATTTTTTATACTAATAAAAAATTATTTCGATATTAAGTAACACAAAAATTAACACATAAATAATTTTATGTTTAACATAAATTTTTTTTTATTTATCATAGAAATAAATGACATGGTTAGATTTGATTGGCAAAATAAGTATCTGCTTAAAATCATTGACATCATTATATGTAACAAAAGGGCACAGGGAGTAACGGTAGTAAACGGTGATTGTTGAGGAGTTAGTTGTAAATGGAAAAGAGATTCAAAGAGCTTATCTGTTTTGGAAAACGAATACTTGAATACTGAAGTGGTAGCAATCTACGTGGTCGTACATAACATCACTGTTGGTATAACAACAAATACACAAAAACAAAACCCATGCGTGTCTTGCTCTGTAGAGGGGGCTTCATAAAAAAGTCAAAACTACACAGTCCTGAAAAAGAAGGTCGTTTCAACTTTCTTTCTAGTTTCTAGTCTTCATTCGTACCAACTATAATCACACAATAATAAATGAAAAACAGTACGGGTGCACGAAATGATTAAGCAAATCATATCACTTTGCGTGTGTAATCTTACAAATTATAATTCCATCCATGCATGCATATAGCCGACCTAATAAAACCTTTCTTTATTTTTTTAATTTGTGTAGTAAGGACTAAGGACTAAGGAGGGTGGGTTTTATTTGAATTTTAGATTTTATGATGAGTTGAGATATATATGGTCCAATAAATTAAGTTACTGAGATTAGGGTGTGGAGGGTAGAGCCACATGCCAGAGTTTGATTTCATCATCACAGAAAGATAGATAGAACCCGTGAGTCTCTTAAATGGTACAATTTTAGCTGTTGTGCTTGTGCATGCAGCAGGTGGGTCAGTAGAATTCCCCAAGCTAACATAATTAAATGGTTGGAATGTGAAGATTTCAAGGAGAAGGAATTCAAGAAGGAAGGAACGGTTGTTAATGATGAGTGCATCAACATAGGAACAGACAAATCTAATCCTGAGCAGTAGGTAGAGAGTAACAGTATCTGTATGTGTGTGTCTTTCATGCTTCATGCTTCATGCTTCATGCTTCCACTGCCACAATAATAAAACCAATTAGTGTGTAAGAGTGTTCTGTAATCATTATTCTTCAATGTGCTCTTATATAACAATTCAACATTCATCTTCTTTTTCTTGTCCTTCATATGTTCATAGCAGAAATTACCTCTCTCTTCTCTATCTTCACGTGCATTCCAATCCTCAATTATTATGTTTTGGTATCAGAAAGGATAAATTCTTATCAAATTAAATAGCTATGTAATAAACTAATAATACAAGAACAAGAATAATTTAAAAAAGATGTATTAAGAAGAGGGGGGCAATATAGTAAATGTAGTGATGATCCAAGTTAGCCGTGCCACACTGCCACCAAAAGCATTATAATTAGATTTCTTGCTGTACGGAAAGAATAGTAGAAGTAGATCATCATCCCAGAACAAAAAGCAACTTCTGTCCTTCAACATGATCAAATAATAGATTATTAGTACTTTTTAAATTCTTCTATGTTGAGATGAAGATTATGTAGTATAGATTGAAATGCTTATTAATGTTACGTCACATGTACAGTATAGTAAATGCACTTTATTAGAGGAGTAAACTGGTATTCTTATTCTAGATTAATTTCCTAATGATAACATTATATTACTGTACTACCATGCTATATGTATAGACCAGAGAAAATACAGTTTATAAGGCCTGACATTGGTGGGGATGGGATGAAATGATGAAGAGATTGACCACATGAATTTCAACATAGCAGCAAGATCACTGCATTTGGGGCCTCAGAGAGAACACAGTACTTAAAAGGGGGCATACATGATGATACATGCACCCATCATATACAGAAACGCTCGTTCTATCATTTCAGGCACACTATCTCTGATGCACTACCTGCATTATTATATTATTATTCATGACATGGAGCATGGTCAATGTACTGCACACTGCCCTTTGCTAGCTGCCACTAATAGTAGAACACTATAACTCACAATCAAAATCAAACCACCCATTCTCAACTTCCAATTCAGACCAAAACCTACTCCAGGTGTATTTTGTTTGACTCTTTTTACCAAAACTATACTATTTTTCCCCCTTGTATCCATATAATTGCAAGAAGGCCAATCTCTTTTGTCTAATTTGTTTTTGTCAGATATTCAAAATTTATTAGTTTTTATACTTTTTAAGTCAAATGTTGACTATTTAGTTTTTTTTCTTGACAAATTAGACATCAAACTTCAGGCACAAGAGCAAGCACCTCATAAGAATAACAATTGGAATACATCACGTTATCTACATTATTTTCTTTCTCAAAATAGCTTATATTGCAGTGTTATGATTGAATTCGTGAATAGCATTTGGCAACAAGGTTGACAACCAATGTTGCTAACTTTCTATGCTATCTTGCTCCACAAGGATACTACTATACATGAGATTCTAACTTAGCATACAAAGAAACACAGATTCAGTGTAATGCTATTAAGATTGGTGCATACAACAACCAACACTATAATGATACCAATCCACACCTTCTGCTGCAGCAATCAAACCTGCATTTACTCTGCTATTATTCGATCAAAATGCAGCGTATTGGTGATCCCTCGGCGCCAGACAACCTAGGAGGTAAGCAGTGGACTGTATACAATCCTGCTGGGATATCATCAAGCTTCAAGGCTTCCACTGGAATGATTTCCTAAAGTATTTGGAATCGTTAGTTCATGTCATGCTCATGATGATTTGGTTCCCTAAAACTTGGTGCATCATAGCATTGTTCATAATAAGAATACAGAAAAGGTAACATCTACAACAAAGGTTACTCGGTCCTAACAACCTTAAGAGCTCCATTTGACAAGTGGACAAAATGAGATTTCTGTGTTTGTATATATATTTGACCCACAAGATGTGAATGAAAGAGGTAGTTAACAAGTAACTAACATGTAGTGATATATGCATAAGCATAACATCAAAATCCTTGATCACAACAGAGTTTGTTTTAAACTTACCCTGTCTTTCAGGAAAACAAGGTGAGATCCAACCAAGTGATCATAAGCCGCAACTGATAAGTAATCAATTCCTAAAGTTTATCACAGAAAAATCAGTCACTAGGCAACATAATAGTACTCACTTAAAATCATGCTTAAGATACATAATAAATAATTAAGTACTAAAATAGTTAAACACTCTGGTCTGGATCACAATGGGGGACTTGTATAAGGAGGTCAAGATTCAGAGTAATCATCAGAAACTAAACATTTTCCAGTAATTATCTTAAGTGAATGCCAACAACAAATGAAACTGCCAAAATTCTAGTTATCTGTTAAATTTCAGGATGATCTTTTGTAAACCTATTGTACACAAACTAATTGCAATAATACACTTCAGTTAGGAGTAAATATTGTAGAAGTGGCATCATAAATCATAATCATAGTATAATGCCACATCAATTTCGTGGTATTGATATTGCTAAGTAAGATTAAGCTGCGCTATCTTAACTAAGAAAAGATAAATTTTCTTTTATTGAACTCATTACAAGAGCAACTTGACTAAATGATTAATATCTTATGTTTATTCTCATTATATTGCACGACATGTACAAAATACCTATGAAGCAATCAGAGTCAAAGAAACAATTTAAGGGTCACAAATGTCTATGTAAGAAGGTAAACGACTCAGTCACTAACCTGGGACAAATGAGAGAACAAATTCCTAATTCCTATGGGAAGAAGCGCACCAAATCAAGAAAAGCAATTTTCGCCTTACCTACAAGTTTGATGTCAGTGTTGTCCACTAGCCATTTAGCTCCATCCACTGTGAATCCTACATAGCTTAAGTCACATTCCTTCTTAAACATGAGTCGCCTAGTAATGTAACCAAGTCCAAAGAAAGAAGATTAACACTATAGATTAGACTTGGAGATCAAAAGACCAAGTCAACCAATTTTTGAGTTAAGAACAGATACCTGTCGGTATTGAGTGTTCGAAAGAGCACACGATTGACACTCCTTGGAATATTTAACGATTTCATAACTTGAGCTGCAAGACAGAAAGAGAAAGAGACATATCTTCACTTAATCCAGAGCAGTGGCAAAAACACATATTATTAGACCGGACTCTACAAATGGCCCAACACAACAAACCTCCAAATGATACACAAGCCCAAACAGATTGACATTTTCTCCATTCATCTATCTTTCAGTTCTTTAATATGTTTTTACAAATCTTCCATTACTCTTTTAGAAGTGATGATCTGTACATAATTCCTCATGTATATATGGAGCAATTCCAAATAATTGTAACATAAAGTAAGAGTTAAAGATATACCAGTGATATTGCTATGTCTTGGAACATCGATCAAGAGAGCAGGACCTATGAAGAAACGGCATAGATATAAATATATGATTATGAAATGAAAGAGGTGAAGAAGGGAGGGAAGAAAGGAACCATTGAGGACGTGAAGATCGAGAGAGTCAACATCGAAGGAAGCATAGAAGTAGTGGTCGTAGAAGTGGCCGGGGGCATCGACATGCGTGCCGGTGTGAGTAGGAAGCTTCATAAGGGAGGAGTTGGCCATGGAACCGTTCTTGATTCTACTAACCTGCCATAGGAACTGCCCGATGCCGCCCTCTGATTCCCACTCCGGCATCTCAGGGTGGTACCTGTGGCTGATGTCCAGTATTCGCACATCATCATCGTAGGCTACGAGCTTACCGTCGTCCCCGCCCACTACCGTGTGGAGTGGGAGGGATAAGGTGCACCATGCAACAAGCCACGCCAATGGATACTTCATTGTTTCTTACTTGCTACTCAACTCTAACTCTAAACAAATCTAATTTGTATTTTCCTTTTTATTTATTTTTTGGTCTAAGTAATAAAATAATAATAATAACAATAATAATGCATTCGGAGACCGTTCTCACAAAATATCTCTTTTTCCTTCCATATTCTATCTTAATGATGGTGAAGGATTTGGTAATTTACCAAACAAACCTTACGAATAAAAAGATTTTACCAATAATTCATTACGAAAGACAAACTTCTTAATTTTGAAGATGATATCCGAATGGCATGTTAGTGAACAACATTTAACTAATGGCAAAAAGGTGTTTCATTTAAGGTCGGTATAGGATAATATCAACACATTGTACTGTTTTTTTCATTATGAATTTTCCAGATTCCGTTTTCCAGGAGATGAGGGTGGATTATCCTTGGCTCAAAAGAAAAATACATGCCATTGTTTTACAAGGAGAAAAGATCGTACAATTATTGAGAATGTATTACGATGATGACTTGCTTGGGGAATTTTCTTTCTTTTCCTTTTCCTTTTCCTTCCCCCTACTTTTCGCCGAACAAAACAGATAATTCAAAAATAAAAGAAAAATAAAATCCACATACTATATACCCCAGACACTAGACTAGCGATATTTAACACTCTCCAAGTCAAGCACGCAATTAAAAACATGGCTATTCAACCTATTACTATCAACATAGTTGCATGAAAATGCTCCATGTGGCCACCAACGCCGTTTGTTTCTCCCTCCTGCATCAGCAATTTGACTTTAATAAGGATAAGGGTGACTTGATAATTAAGAATAAGAACATCACAAATCAACAATGTATATAGAAGATATGATCATACCCTGATAATGGAACAGATCATCTGATCAGAATGCAACGAATCGGTGATGCCTCAGAGCCAACCAACCTAAGAGGCAAGCATCGTAGGGAATAAACTCCTGCTGGGACATCATCAAGCTTTAGCCCTTCCACAAGAATGATTTCCTGTGCCATTCATTTCAACTTTGTTACTACATTTCTTCTCTAATACTGATCACAGACATTTGCTATAACAAAAAATACAGCTCTAACCAAGCTCCCTGAATTCTCTGTAACAATGAAATGAAAAACAACATGCTAGCAACAACGTTATCGGATAATGTCAAAAGGAACTCAATAAGAAGCTTATGAATTATCCTGTGGTCAGACAAATTTGACAAGTTGAAGTACCGAAGCAATCGGATAAAATCTTCCCCGAATAAAACAACATGTGAAAAAGAGGACAAATTTATATCAGAATCACATTGGTTAAAACAAAAAAGGAATTTATTGTCACAAAGAGCTAACAAAAATCTCTACTTGCGCATACTCCTCGCCATTACCAATCCATTTCTACAAGTTTGAAGGTCACTTAGACAGAACAATCAAAAGACAGGCACTTCAATGTTTGGCCAAAAGGATCTTATTTGAAGCTTTTGTATTTATTTATTTGACTCATAATAATCGAGAAAATTAGCTTATTAGCAGTAAGGCATAAAACATGCACATCTCTTTTTACACGTGACAGAATTTCTTACCCTGCTTTCCAGAAAAACAAGATGAGATGGAGCAGAGTGATCATAAGCAGCAGCAGACAAATAATCAACCCCTACCATGTGCATTATAGATAAGAGAATTAGTGAAATGAATACCAGTCACTGAAGCCAAAAAAGGGATAGAGGACATGCTTTTGGGAAGAAGCCATAAATCTTCAACAAAAGTGATTTAACCCTCACCTACT